>CM067369.1:113650082-113652582 GCA_034401795.1 Chaetoderma sp. LZ-2023a | reverse complement strand
GTTTCGGTTCATGGTGGATAACAAGAATGAATGGCGCCTTCCTACTCTGAACAAGAAGATTCTGCTGATTGGGTCTTCAAATTTAGCTCGTATCAATCAGACACCTCATCCAGATATGCAGGTGGCAATCTATCCAGGTGCTAAGATAAACCACATTAGGAATATGGTTAGAAAATACAATGAGGTCTTCCAACCTCAGCGTATCATCCTTAACATCGGAATTAATGATATGGACGAACTTCAGCATGACACCTCCCAAAGAATTGAGAATCTGTTTAGTACCATGCGTTCAAAATTTTCAAAGGCTAAAGTTCACTTTGCCAAACTAAATTATTCGAAGTACCTGACTATAACCCAGAAACGAAACATACAATTCGTTAACAGCCGTGTAGAGGCCTTAAGGGCCAAGGGCCCTATCCTGCCCAGCCTCCCCGTGTCTGAATTTCAGGTGGTTGAGGACAACATCCACTGGACTGAGTGCACTGCAAATAGATGTATAATAGTTGGTTATCGCACCTTAATTTAAACTAACTACGGGTCAGGGTACTAACCACCCAGAAATTGGCCTGGGTGGTAATATCGTTAACCTAACTGGTTCTACATTGTCTGAAGCAGAAAGATCTTTGCTAGATCTCGGTCTAACATATGTACCAACACCGCGGCCCAAAGTCGACATAGATGCCCTTTTAGATAATGCCTTATGGGAAATTGAAGAATTTTCTCACCGTGTAAAATTAGCAGACTTTTTTTCGAAATTCCAAGAAAAACAACTTTCTACCTTTTGTTGAAAAAACTGGATGGGCACCTAACTCGAAGTTGGTTGACCCTGCGATCCCTGATAGTATAAAAGCTATCAAGAAGCGTGTTGAAAATTTAGAATTTCCTAAAAATCATCCAAATTTGTCATATCAAGAACGTTTAGCCTTAACAGGTTTGCGTAAAAACAATGACATCGTTATAAAGCCTGCTGGCAAGGGATCTGCTACTGTAGTAATGCGTAAGGATAATTATATTCGTGAAGCGCATCGGCAACTCAGTAATCTGAAACACTACCGCAAATTAGACGAACCACTCTGGCAAAATAATTGTGATAAATTTAATGGAATCCTTCAAGAAATGGGTGACAAAAAGGCCATAACGAAAAAGCAGTTTAAATACCTTACTGCTAAACGAGATTCAAATCCACGTACGTTTTACCTTTTGCCAAAAATTCATAAACCTATTGAGTCGTGGTCCGACCCTATGATATCACCGGGTCGATCTATTATCTCTGATTGTGGCTCTGAATCTTATCGAATTAGTGAAATTATTGATTACCACTTACAACCAATTGCGTATAGACATTTCAGCTTTTTGAACAACACGGAGGATTTCTTATCGGAGGTTTCCAAAATTTCTGTTCCTCCAAGCTCACTCTTGGTCACCCTTGACATCTATGCTATGTACACAAACATTGACATCGAAAGGGGTTTGACTTCTGTTCGCAGAGCATTTGATAAATATCCTGATAACAATAGGCCCACTAGCGAAATATTAGCTCTCCTGGAGCTGAGTTTAAAGGGCAATGATTTCGAATTCGCTGGCGAAATCTACCAACAAATCTGTGGATGCGCTATGGGTAAACGTTTTAGTCCTAGTTTTGCCAACATCTATGTAGCTGAGTAGGAAGTAGATGCGCTTAACAAATGTCCTAAGCAGCCCTTATTTTACCGCCGTTGCCTCGATGATATTTTTATGATCTGAAATTATTCGAGGGAAGAGTTTGATGAATTTTTCACTATTTTGAACAATCACGATCCTAACATCAAACTTAAAGCCAACATCGACCAGTCGTCCGTAGACTTTTTAGACGTTACTCTCTACAAAGGTGTAAATTATAACACGAGTGGGCTTCTTGATTACAAAGTATTCTTTAAGCCACCGATTCCCATCAACTACTGCATAAGAAATCTTTCCATCCACCTCATACTTTTAAAGGTATTGTCAAATCACAGATTATCCGATTTCACCGAAATTCTAGTGATAGAAAGAATTTTGAATCTGCGTGTTCCACCTTATTTAAAGCCCTCAAACCGAGGGGATATTCAGCACGATTTTTACGCAAAATAAAGTCCGAAACGTTACATGATTTGGAAACGATTACTGATTAGGCCTCCGATCAAAAGCCTGCCAACATTCGTCACAATCGTCCGATTATAGGCGTAGGACAATCTCAGAAATGTGGAAAGGAGAGGTGTAAATTAGACCTCTATCTACCTAATCAGAAAACATTTGTCAGTTATCAGAACAAAAGCAAATTCCAACTTCAGTCTAATTTAGATTGCGATTCTAAAAATGTTATCTATTTAATATCTTGCAAATTATGCCAAAAGCAGTATGTCGGTGAAACAAAATGCCCTTTAAGATGGCGAGCAACTAGACACCTTTGCGATATTAGACACGACGAGGACACCAACATAGCTCAACATTTCAATCTTCCTGGTCAACATCGTCGTGTCGT
>CM067369.1:113623505-113649582 GCA_034401795.1 Chaetoderma sp. LZ-2023a | reverse complement strand
GCATGACACGTGTGTTTCTGAACAAGAAGATTCTGCTGATTGGGTCTTCAAATTTAGCTCGTATCAATCAGACACCTCATCCAGATATGCAGGTGGCAATCTATCCAGGTGCTAAGATAAACCACATTAGGAATATGGTTAGAAAATACAATGAGGTCTTCCAACCTCAGCGTATCATCCTTAACATCGGAATTAATGATATGGACGAACTTCAGCATGACACCTCCCAAAGAATTGAGAATCTGTTTAGTACCATGCGTTCAAAATTTTCAAAGGCTAAAGTTCACTTTGCCAAACTAAATTATTCGAAGTACCTGACTATAACCCAGAAACGAAACATACAATTCGTTAACAGCCGTGTAGAGGCCTTAAGGGCCAAGGGCCCTATCCTGCCCAGCCTCCCCGTGTCTGAATTTCAGGTGGTTGAGGACAACATCCACTGGACTGAGTGCACTGCAAATAGATGTATAATAGTTGGTTATCGCACCTTAATTTAAACTAACTACGGGTCAGGGTACTAACCACCCAGAAATTGGCCTGGGTGGTAATATCGTTAACCTAACTGGTTCTACATTGTCTGAAGCAGAAAGATCTTTGCTAGATCTCGGTCTAACATATGTACCAACACCGCGGCCCAAAGTCGACATAGATGCCCTTTTAGATAATGCCTTATGGGAAATTGAAGAATTTTCTCACCGTGTAAAATTAGCAGACTTTTTTTCGAAATTCCAAGAAAAACAACTTTCTACCTTTTGTTGAAAAAACTGGATGGGCACCTAACTCGAAGTTGGTTGACCCTGCGATCCCTGATAGTATAAAAGCTATCAAGAAGCGTGTTGAAAATTTAGAATTTCCTAAAAAATCATCCAAATTTGTCATATCAAGAACGTTTAGCCTTAACAGGTTTGCGTAAAAAACAATGACATCGTTATAAAGCCTGCTGGCAAGGGATCTGCTACTGTAGTAATGCGTAAGGATAATTATATTCGTGAAGCGCATCGGCAACTCAGTAATCTGAAACACTACCGCAAATTAGACGAACCACTCTGGCAAAATAATTGTGATAAATTTAATGGAATCCTTCAAGAAATGGGTGACAAAAAGGCCATAACGAAAAAGCAGTTTAAATACCTTACTGCTAAACGAGATTCAAATCCACGTACGTTTTACCTTTTGCCAAAAATTCATAAACCTATTGAGTCGTGGTCCGACCCTATGATATCACCGGGTCGATCTATTATCTCTGATTGTGGCTCTGAATCTTATCGAATTAGTGAAATTATTGATTACCACTTACAACCAATTGCGTATAGACATTTCAGCTTTTTGAACAACACGGAGGATTTCTTATCGGAGGTTTCCAAAATTTCTGTTCCTCCAAGCTCACTCTTGGTCACCCTTGACATCTATGCTATGTACACAAACATTGACATCGAAAGGGGTTTGACTTCTGTTCGCAGAGCATTTGATAAATATCCTGATAACAATAGGCCCACTAGCGAAATATTAGCTCTCCTGGAGCTGAGTTTAAAGGGCAATGATTTCGAATTCGCTGGCGAAATCTACCAACAAATCTGTGGATGCGCTATGGGTAAACGTTTTAGTCCTAGTTTTGCCAACATCTATGTAGCTGAGTAGGAAGTAGATGCGCTTAACAAATGTCCTAAGCAGCCCTTATTTTACCGCCGTTGCCTCGATGATATTTTTATGATCTGAAATTATTCGAGGGAAGAGTTTGATGAATTTTTCACTATTTTGAACAATCACGATCCTAACATCAAACTTAAAGCCAACATCGACCAGTCGTCCGTAGACTTTTTAGACGTTACTCTCTACAAAGGTGTAAATTATAACACGAGTGGGCTTCTTGATTACAAAGTATTCTTTAAGCCACCGATTCCCATCAACTACTGCATAAGAAATCTTTCCATCCACCTCATACTTTTAAAGGTATTGTCAAATCACAGATTATCCGATTTCACCGAAATTCTAGTGATAGAAAGAATTTTGAATCTGCGTGTTCCACCTTATTTAAAGCCCTCAAACCGAGGGGATATTCAGCACGATTTTTACGCAAAATAAAGTCCGAAACGTTACATGATTTGGAAACGATTACTGATTAGGCCTCCGATCAAAAGCCTGCCAACATTCGTCACAATCGTCCGATTATAGGCGTAGGACAATCTCAGAAATGTGGAAAGGAGAGGTGTAAATTAGACCTCTATCTACCTAATCAGAAAACATTTGTCAGTTATCAGAACAAAAGCAAATTCCAACTTCAGTCTAATTTAGATTGCGATTCTAAAAATGTTATCTATTTAATATCTTGCAAATTATGCCAAAAGCAGTATGTCGGTGAAACAAAATGCCCTTTAAGATGGCGAGCAACTAGACACCTTTGCGATATTAGACACGACGAGGACACCAACATAGCTCAACATTTCAATCTTCCTGGTCATTCTGTCGATAGACACTTTGAAATTATGCCTATTGAGCAACTGCCTCTTTCTACTACGGCCGAAGAAACCGATAAACAAAGAAAACTTCGAGAATCATTTTGGATTAAGCAACTGAAAACAAAATGGCCGAGAGGCATAAACGTGGACCCTGGTCTTGCTGATCAACGTGAAAAAATTCCATTCAGTTTAACATACATTCGAAAAAATGTTGAAATTTCTGAAATTTTGAAAGATGAATATCATAAATTGCAGGATAAAATGAAAGAACCTCTCAATTTGCGTCCAGTGATAGCCTTTAAGAAAAACTCCAATCTACGTGACATCTTGGTTAAATCGAAATTAACTCTTCAAAAAACCTTCAGAACGAATGATATATATGATTCATATTTCATAGGCCATACCGCCTCTATCAAACAAACATAACAAATCTCAGACAAATAAATAAAAAATATCTCCCAACTTTGGGAGATCCTGAGCCAGTGCGTTTATAACCACCCACCCCACCACTACAGCCGCCACCCCCCCCCCCCCCACCCCCCCACCCCCCCCCCCCCCCCCCCCCCACCGACACCAGCACCAACAACCCAGCCACACACCCTCCTACCCCCCCCCCCCCACACACACACAGAACCACCACCACCAACTCACCGACACCAACAATCACTCACCACTCACCCGCCACCCCCCCCCCCCCCCCTCACCAGCATTACCACCACCACCACCACCACCACCACTACCACCACCACCACCACCACCACCACCACCACCACCACCACCACCACCACCACCACCACCAGCAACACCACCACCAACACCACCACTATTAGGCTTACCTAGTCTTGCAGTTGTCCACAGAAGAATGGGGTTTACTAAGAGGGCAACACAGATAGGAAAGCACGCCACCAGGTTGCGAAGTGTAAGTCTGGCGCTATCTGCACATCTGAAGATTCAAGATTATGTACACGATCTTATTTAGTAATATTTTAACAGCCATATATGAGGACAAATAGGCCTACACACATTTAGACACTGGATAAGGTATGAATGGCACATTCTGTGCTAACCAATATGATAATAAGGGAGCTTATTTAATCCCGTGGGGCTAAATTGTGGGGCAGATCGACAAGCCACCTGTTTAAAAATCTATCCCCTAAGACTTAAGACCTAATTCCTAATGGAACTTTCCAGTTTATCCATCAATCATATGACGTCATAATCCGCTCAAACAAAAGACGCCACTCAAGCATCTATATAGATGTCATAATCAATGGACGTTTCCAGTTTATCTATGAATCATATAGAAGGATGACGTCATAATCAATGCTTAATTGATGACGGACTAAGCGTTGTTGTACGAATTGTATGTCTTTACTATTTACTAAATATGCTGTTGAATATTTTGAAACTCATTTGACCTGGCGCTGTTGCTGCCATATCCAACAGCTTATCTGCATAGTTTTCTGGAAATTGATAGTCAGGCTGTTCAGGGATAGATCGATCTCAACACGGCAAAGTGTGAGCGGAGCTTAGCTAGGGATAGGCGGGGCATAGGTAAAACTGGATTCCCCCCGTTAATAGAAACCACTTGGTGGATATCTTAAAAATCATTAGAACCCAATTTACTGACCTCATCAACATGGCAACCATTGGTGGCACTTTATGTTGTAAAACAATAAAGTACTTAACCAAACAGAATAATAACGGATTCAAAATGTTCAAAAAGCAATAGCAAGTGTGTTGATGTAACGAACCAATATCCAAATTGCGTAGTTTTTTTTTAAACGGCGCAGTACCAACATACATTTAGAATTTTGCGTGCCCATTGCTTAATGGCGTAGATTTGCACCACTATCCAAAAAGTTATTGGTGCAAGACCCAAATCGCATAAATGGAATCAACACGTAATGTCATTTATACTACCCGCTCCCATTGTCATTTTGGATATTAGTCGTGTCACCAATACCATTTTGATACTGGTCCTTGCAGTCAGTTATGGTGGGCATTAGGACAACATCACAACCGTGCTCGCACTGCCTCGTACAATTGGCCCACCCGCATAAAATAACACTACGTCTGAGAGCGGATGTCTAAACGGGGAGTCCTTGCACCAATGTCATTTGGATATTGGTGTCTGCACCAATGTCATTTGGATCTTGGGCCTTGCAACAACATCATTTGGGCATTGGTGCAAATATGAGATTGGATATATCTGTCCTGTGCCGTTGACCAATGGGTCCGCCAATATCCAAATTGATATTGGTCCCTGCGCCGATGAGCAATGGGTTGCGCCGATATCCAAATGAATGTTAGTCCTGCGCCGTTGACCAACGGGCACACGAATATACAACTGTTTGGTAAACGGTCCAGGACCAAATACTAACTATGCAGGACCAAATGTCAACGGCGCAGGATCAAATGTCAACGGCGCAGGATCAAATGTTAACGGCGCAAGACCAAATGTCAATGGCGCAGGATCAAATGTCAACGGCGCAGGACCAAATGCCAACGACGTAATTTGTATATTGGGTCGCTACATTAATATCTGATATATAATTACTGTCAGAATGTTGATAAATGAGAATCATGGTATGCTGACAAGATATTTATCTAAATGTTTATCTAAATATTTCTATGTGAATTAAAGCATGCTAAGAGTTTCTTTGAAAAAGCATTATATGAATCAGAATCTAAACGCCTTAGCAAACTATGTAACCCACACACACGCACGCACGCACATATGCGCGCACGCACGCACACGCGTACACTGAAGTTCATACAAGAAATAACCATAACTGATGCTAATAATGCGATCCATTTCCTGTGGGAACAGCTCCCAGCTAAATTAGTTTTAAAATATTCAACAGAATGTCTACTAAATTGAAAATCGATTAAAGACATACAATTCGTACACCTCATGACGGATTTCCAATTTTCATGACTGGGTTAAGCATAATAATACTGATTGTGACGCCATCCCGTGGTGACGTGATTGATTATGCCGTCAGAATCTTGATTGACAAGTCTGATCCCTCCATTACTGTTGTTTGCAGATGCTTATAACCCAGTGTTAGAACAGTGTTCCTCCTTAGATTAGCATAACTTGTAAGACAGACTGATGAATCAACAACATTGACACACCCCAATTCAACTTTGGAGTATCTTTAGCAAGCGCCAGGAAAATGCATGCTTTCATCTGCACGCGCAATGGCTTCACCGATCCACCGTTCAAGTATTGCGATGCTTGGTGAAATTGCCCATCAACGGTCATCTTTTAATTGGAGGTCTATTATATAGATTTAGACAGGTAGGTTTCTTTCCCCGCAAGAGGCCCAGGGAATGTAGTTTCGTTAAGAACATTAAAAAAAGAGATTTTCTGCCCATAATTTAAATTCTTCCTTATTACCTGTATCGAGGATGAATTCCGATGGTTATTGAAAGCTGACCACCAACAGCAGTGGCAATGGGCACTGACCAGCAGATTACATGGACAGCCATCATATGTCTTATATGAAAAGGAAATGCATAAATATTTATTATTTATATAGTAGGCATATGCGTCCTTTCAAACAATATTTGACTTTAGTGTATGATAGTGTCTTTGATATTAACTTGCTATAGGGCCTATTAGCTCATTAATACTGTCATAAGCAGCAACGGCTCTCGGTCAAATTGGTTTCAGAATACTCAATAGAATAATTATTAAGTTGTAACAGATTGTGGGTGGGGTGGGTGATGGTGGTGGTGGGGGTGGGGTGGGGGTGGGGTGTTGGGGGTGGGTGGGTGGTGGGTGGTAGTTGATATTTCGGGTTCCAAGGGTTAACATTTGAAAAGAATGTCTAGAATCAGTGTGAAATGTGAATATTCCTGTTGACTCACAATTTAGCGCGACAGACTTGAGCAAAAGCGTCCAAAGCGTAAACACATGTCCATGTGGCGGTGGCCCCAAAGGCGAAGAGGATAAAGGTCTTGATGTAACAATAATAATAATAATAATAATAATAATAATAATAATAATAATAATAATAATAATAATAATAATAATAATAATAATAATAATGCCAGCCATGATGCCTCACTTTGTGTAAAGATATATTATGACCTGTAAAATCAACAGGAATTATTAGACAATGAACAATACTTTAAATAAAGCTAATGATAATATTAAGCATCTCCTAGCATCCATAATTCATGTCTAAATATCTGTCCTAAGCTATCGACATAATGTGTCATCAAGTTCTATATAATATGCCAAGATGATATATGTCAGCTTTCTCTCCCATTAACATCAAACACCCAAAGAATGCGAACAGTATTATCTACTTCACCAAACAATATTGGCAGGGACAGAACAAGCCCTGATAACGCAGCTTACTAGACCGATCCTGGGCCGATACCGGGACGATATTTAAAGTATTGGCATGATATCGTCCCAGCATAGTCCCAGTAAGCCGCATTATCTGGGAATATGACAATGACTGACACGTTTTACTGTTTCTCAAGCCAGGACTAATCTTACGAGCGATGCCAAAGGCCAAAGTATCTTGCTCTTAATTGAACATAACAATTTATATCAAATTTTTTAATTTAGCCTACACTAAGCAGTTAACAAATAGATATGACATCCCAGGAGGACCATTTTAGGATGATGGCATCACCAATTGTAGCATAAGCAACCCATCTAATATACCATCGAATGAACACTGCTTTATGACAAGCTGCTTGTAAATAAGAAATGGTGAAATCCGTTTCTTCAAACATTCTGAGTAAATATTTACGGTGCCAATAATTTTGCTAAGCAGAGGGATGTTTACTCCAGGAAGTGGTCTCTGACTATCCTACATCTAGGACATTATAACCACCTAGCACAGGCCTGTTCTGGAGGGTTAAGAACACCTGCTGAACATCTTCCAGAAACACCTCTACCAAAAGGCTCTGTTGATCAAATTTTGGCACTAACCATAATTTGAGCGACGATGAACATTGGTTGAAAAGCCAGCATGCATTTTGTCTTATCGGCCCTACTTAATCGCAAATGATTTAAATCACCAGAATGAATTTGTTCTTTAAGCTTCCAAAACTGATAGTTTTCAGTCGTATCCCTGGTACCGTCTTGAGAAAATATGTAACTTGTGTTTATACATATCTACGTTAAGAAAATGTGCACTAACAGTATATGGATATTGATTTATCACAGCGAGCTTTTACGCAATGTTATGATATAGAGGATTTATTTCATATGACAATAGACATTTCCAGTTTTAGCTATGCTCCGCCCACCTCTGGCTAAGCTTCACCCTCAGGTCGTCCGGGTTGGGATCGATCGATCTCTGAACTCTCTGACTATCAATTTCCAGAAAACTATACAGGTAAGCTGTTAAATATTTTGAAACTAATTTAACTGGACGCTGTTGCTGCCTATAGCAGCACAGCGTCTGGACAGTCAAATTAGTTTCAAAATATTCAAAAACTTAATTATTAAATAGTAGAGACAAACAACTCGTACAATGACATAACGTGTCGGTTGGACTATTAAGAGTTAATGACTGGCCATATAGAATCATTTATGAGGTATTATGACGTCATCCTACACACTGCTTGGCTGATTATGACGTCAAATGACGTCATGTTGATAGATAGATACTCTGGAAAGGTGAATTACCAATCGAGTCGAGCTTTAGCTCGTGGTGAAATGTGATAATTTTCGACTCGGTTGTTAATAGTGATATGAACTGGGACCGAGTTTGTAAATTATATTTGTGATATGTCATCACAAGGAAACATTTGCGGTGCTACGGCTCATGTGGGATTATTACTCATTATCTAACCAGTGAGAATCGTTCCTTGAATATTTCATATCGAGAAATACCGAACGCTCTAAAAGCCTTGTTTATATGATAAATAGAATCTCAAACTCGGCCCAATTTCAAATCACAATTAACAACCTCGTCGACCATTATTGCAATCGCTAAAGCCCGTGCAATGTGATAATTTTCGACTCGGTTGATAATCGTGTTATGAAATGGGACCTCGTTCCTGATCCTCGATATAGTTGACGAGAACTGAATATAGGAAATCCATCAAGTAAATATATATATATATATGACAACTTCGACAATAGAGCAGTCTGCCAGCTATATGCTATCCATTGGCCAATAAGCAAACACCACACCAAACAAATATCACCTAAATTTTATAGAACGGTGTTTATTAGACACTAATATATGTCTTCCTGATTGTCCCCAAGAGAATATGCTATACAGCTTATATTTATTCACGTTGCAGAATGCCGGTGTGAGTATTGCGCATGGCAGAATTGCTAAAATTAGCAATTTGGCAGAGTGAGTGAGTGAGTGAGTGGGTGTGTGGGTGTGTGGGTGTGTGGGTGGGTGGGTGGGTGGGTGGGTGGGTGAGTGATTGAGTGAGTGAGTGAGTGAGTGAGAGAGGGGTTGGGAGGGGTTGGGAGGGGGAGGGGAGAGAGATATGGTGGAGAGGGTAGAGGGGGGGCAGGGGAGAGAGAGAGGGAGGGGGGGGGAAGGAAGGGAGAGAGAGAGAGAGAGAGAGAGAGAGAGAGAGAGAGGGTGAGAAAGAGAAAGAGAGAGAGCGAGAGAGAGAGAGAGAGAGAGAGAGGGAGAGAGAGAGGTTATGTGTGCGTGCGTGCGTGTAGTTTCAATTCAGATGGCCAAATATCTATATCACCGGAATCACTAAGCGCATACCGTATTACACATTCTTGGCCATAAATCTGGAATGCAAGAAAGTGGAATAACCAAATTTGACACATCCAGTGAAATTTTGGCTGGCTCGAGAATTGAAGTTTCAGTGCAAACGATCATATATCCATATCACGGTGCTACACTGGAATGCATTTTTGGGAATGCGAGAGGGTAGAATAACATCCATTCAAATGTTGTCTGGTTATAAAGCAACAGGTCACATATCTAGGTCAGGTGGTCACTAAGAGCATACCGGAATATACACATACCATACCACGTGAATGATAGAAGGTAGAATGACCAAAATTGGCACATCCATTTAAACTACAGTGTTCCAAAGTCAAAAGATACAAACATTCTAATATCTTGTTCACGGAGTCGCTAAATGGCATAAATGGCATAAAGACGCAAGTAGCACCTCCTTCGAGTAGAGTCTGCCTTTCTTGTGTACTTAAGCAAACATCCTACCGAAGATGCGCGGGACATCACACCCTTCTATATTAGCATAAGTCCTTTTTACATCCAGGTAATAGCTCCTTATTCAACATTATGTGTATTTGTGTGATGAATATCTGGGAACATTCGCAACATTTAAATTCCGTTAATGGAGAACATAATTGCAAATCATAAAGAGTAATTTTATAAAAAATCGACCATGAACAGAGGAACGTATTCCAAATCACGGAAATAAATGACTATGAGAATTCTCGCAATTACAAACTGGTAAGCTCATATCAATGAGCAATTTTAGCTCAATGGGTGTTAGAAGATTGTCTAGTTTCGTGTCACTTATAAGCATCTGTCTACCAAACAGATTGCGCTTTATCTAAGGCAATGGACCTTTCCTGAGCAATGACGTCATATGACGTCATAATCAGCTAAGGGGCGTAGGGGGTGGGGGGGGGGTGGGGGGGTGGGTGGGGGGTGGTGAGACATCATAATCATTACGTCATAAATGATTCTATATGGACCGTCTTTACCTCTTAATAGTCCGACACGTTGTAAGAATTGTATGTCTCTACTATTTAATAAACTTGCAGTTGAATATTTTGAAACTAATTTGACTGGACCTGTTGCAGCCATAGGCAGCAACAGCACCCAGTCAAATTAGTTTCAAAATATTCAACAACTTACCTGTATCTTCTGGAAATTGATAGTCAGGGAATAGAGATATCATTCTATTCCAACATGAGCGAGGTCCGGGTGAAGCTTAGATAGAGATGGACGGGGCATAGCTAAAAATGGAAAGGTCAATTCCTTGATACATAGCAAGGCCCTTAATGCATCTCTTACCTCAATTGCACTACCCACGTAGACGATAATAGGTCCTTGACTTGGGAATGCTTTGGTGGAACACTCGGTGTCACTGACCGTCTCTCTAGCAAACAGGTGAGTATTGTAAGGTATGTTTATATTGTGATTATCTTCCTCCCATACTCCAGCCATTACCATCGTGGTACTGTTTTTGAATGGCACTGGTGGTGTAGATATGCGTGCTGGATCAGTCAACAGCATGGCAATGGCTTTTGATATAATACCTGTGAGAGGAAAGTAAAAATCATATCCTGATAACACATGTTACTGGTACGGTACTGGCCCGATACCTGACCGTATTGGCCCAGTACCAGACCAGTAATCTGCGTAAATCCATCTTACCTAAATCCCTTCCAGCGTTAAAATTAGGTTTTTAAATAATCACAATTGATTAACCCTTTAACCCTCGAATTCTTATTAAAAATTTAAGTTTTCTCACAGAAAATGTCCACTTGGAGACCAAGAGAAGACCAATTTTGAAAATTTACCACTGGAATGACTGGCTCGGTTATCGAGCCAGTCATTCCAGTGGTAAATTTTCAAAATTAGTCTTCTCTTGGTCTGCAAATGGACATTTCTCAAGACCACTGCAGAAGCCGTTTTTGGCTGATATGAGTGTTAAAAGGTTAATAAAACTATCCTGATGATTTATGATTACTGTATTCGGCGGCTGTAGTATTAAAACATCTTACAGCTTCAATCAGTCTTTCTTTGCCTTTTCCCACTGTGCCTTATCCTCAGCCAAAATTTTTAGCTTCCTCAGGTCCAT
Organism: Chaetoderma sp. LZ-2023a; assembly: GCA_034401795.1. Classification (NCBI taxonomy): domain Eukaryota; kingdom Metazoa; phylum Mollusca; class Caudofoveata; order Chaetodermatida; family Chaetodermatidae; genus Chaetoderma; species Chaetoderma sp. LZ-2023a. Next base: position 113,638,327 of record CM067369.1, on the reverse strand, counting down.
TCTTGATCTGTCTCTACCGGGTCCTGTTTCTTTAGGTCACCTCGTAGCACACTTAACATATTTATGCAATGACGTCCTCTCCTGGATTTACATTTGCTGGTTCCCATTAGGGCGAATTCCAAGGCACCCGGTGCTGGAGCGTCTTCTTGCATCCTTAGCATATGGCCAAACATGGACCATCTTTGCTGGGTTTTTGTTTGTTTTACAGACAGCGGCGATCTAATACACACATTATGTAGTGCATCGTTTGAAATTATGCTGCCTAATCATCGATGCCAAGCGATGGTGTGGAGGTATTTGCGGTGGCAGGCATCAAGTGTGACTATATCTGCCTTTTGAGTCACTCAGCTGTTGCAGATATACAGCATCAAGGATACGCAGGTTGCGTTGCATAAATGTAGTCTTTTTGTCAAGGACATCATTGATCTACGAATCCATAACTTCCAGACGGACTTGAAAGCGACGTCTCACCATAACGCACCGTGCATCAATGCCAGCAGTACTGCAGAACACTGAGCCTAGGATTGTACTTTTCCTCCATCGTTCGGCGCCAAGAACCTAAGTTCTATTACTTCTCAGAAGTGCCCCAATTTGTAGGCTAATTCGCAAAATTAGCTCTAACTTCTCCTTGAAAAGAAAAAAAAAATTTTCTTAAACAACAAATTGCAAGCGTCGGCGGAAAGTCATTTACATAATAAGCGCATGGTTTGCGTTTGATCTGGTAACTTTTATTACACAGTCCATCGAATGCTTTCTTTCTCTTTTCCTCATTTCTCCTTTTTCTCTTCATTTACTTTTTCCTTCTTTTCTTTTTTATCTCGATTGTGAGAGTGCTAGGCCACCTAGGACCCCCTCTGTCTACGCCCCTGGGCATATTCCATGTCTAGACACATATGCCTACCCAGTATGGACACTGGAGGTTTGGCCTTGTGAAATTATTCCCGCACAAATTTAAATGCAGCAGCAATGTAACAGGTGAAAATCACAGGGGATAGATCATCTCCTTGCCTGGAGCCGATTGATGTCTTAAACTCTGCGACTTTAATGACTTGGCTCGTACTCTCAGCTTGGTATCTGCAAGCAGTAATCTCACCAGGCGTAGCTCATCTTCATTGCATCTGACCTGGGTAGTACATCTAGGATTTTTTTTAGCGTTTAATTTTGTCGAAGTACTTTTTATTTTGTTTTGGAAATACTTTAAGTTATTTCTGAGCTGCGCTGTAGAATCTGTCCGTAATAATGTCCGTAGATGATCGTATGCAACCATATATGGGCACGAACGGGTGTGTACTCCTGATAGTGCCCATAGACGCCTTGTACTTTGACTAGTATATTCACCCGGACGTTTCCAAGTTTATCCGTCCACCATATGACGTCGTATAACGTCATAAACAACTACGTGTCGTGTAAGATAACGCCATGACGTCATGAATGACTCGATATATCCTGTCTTAAACGCTTAATGGTCCGACATGTTGTACGAACGGTAAGTTTTTGATATTTTATAACATGCTGTTGAATAGTTTGAAACTAATTTGAGTGGTCGGTGTTGCTGCCATAGGCAGCATCAACATCAAGTAAAATTAGTTTCAAAACATTCAACAGCTTACCTATATAGTTTTCTTGAAATTGATAGTCAGGGAGTTCAGGGACCGATCGACCCAAAACGAGGGTGGTGTGGATTGAGCTTAGCTAGAGATGGGCGAGGCATAGCTAAAACTGGAACGGTTCATTGTCTGATAATGCTTATTCTGACTCTTCCAGGAAATTGAGAGATATTTGTTTTGACTCGATCAAAATACTGAGAGAACAAAAATCGAATTAATTGGCTAAAGAGCATAATTTAACAACGAACTGAGGGTGCATATTTACCTCTGGTACAGTAATGCAGGTGATACCATCTGAGAGCACCTAAATTCCAAAACTTTCTTAGGGGAGGACCCACGGACACCCTTATGTTTTGCTGTCCCTCCAGCCCAAAATATGCTTTGCTAAAGCCTAATCAGGTACTGTCGGAATAACGAAAGTTATAAGCTTTTTCAAGATCTCAACTACCTAAATTAGCCTTATAATCAAGGGAGGTAATACCGTTAGAATTTGATGTTTCTTGAAATATGATATTTTTCTCGTATAATTTTTTCTTTCTTTAAATCGTCACCAGTAAATATAATTTATTTTAATTTGTGTATGGCAACACTGATGACGTAGACGCCATGAATAAAGGAAATATGTTTACCTGCTTAGCAGTGCATTTTGCTCGCCACCCCACTTATATTCTACTACTTCTATCTCATACCCACCCCACATCAAACAATGTCCTCATAACGTATGATGGCCCGTATTAGATAACGTGTACTCTATATAAATATGGCAACATTGTAGGCGTCTAATCAGGCATATCTGATTACATCTGTGTATATACTGTACATATCACTGATTGCAGAGGTAGCTGACACGCCATTATCTAATAAATAGGCAATGATTTCATTCCTGACATCCTATTATCTCAATTTCTTCTTTTCACTCGGCCCTCCTACTGTCAGTATTGTACCACGAGACTGTTGTAGGGATATCTATGAAATTCAGGTCCTCTAGGAATCGATGGACTTTTGACTGGAATGTTGTGTAGGTTTGCCCGATTCCTCCTCTTGTCTCAATTTAGAGGGGGCACTTCTGCAAGATGTTCTCGACATTTTCAATAGACCTTTCCACTTTATCAACCCATCCTATAACGTCATAATCAATGGACCTTTCCATTTTTAGCTATGCCCCGCCCATCACTAGCTAAGCTCCACCCACACCTCGCCGTGTTTGGATTGATCGATACCCGAATGCCCTAGCTATCAATTTCCTGAAAACTATACAGGGAAGCTGTTGAATATTTTGTAACTAATTAGACTGGGCGCTGTTGCTGCCATAGGCAGCAACAGCGCCCAGTCAAATTAGTTTCAAAATATTCAACAGAATATTTATTAAATAGTAAAAGCAAACAATTTATACAGCAGCCCATAGACCGTCATCAAATATGCGTTCGTGACGTACTTAACGACGTCATTCATGACGTTATTCATTATGATGTCATTGTACACACCACGCAGTTCATTATGACGTCATATGATGGGTGGGTACTCTGGAAAGATGAATTACGCGACGTGTAGAATGGCATCATAATGAATGATGTCATGAATGACGTCTATCAATACGTCACGAATGGATATTTGAAGACAGACTATGTGGTGTCAAATTAGTTACAAAATAGTCAACAGCTTGCCTGTATAGTTGTCAGGAGATTGATAGTTAGGGCAATTGGGGATCGATCAATCCCAACATGGCGAAGTGTGGGTGGAGCTTAGATAGAGATGGGCGGGACTAAAACTGGAAAGGCCTATTCCTGTTCCACATTGATATTCTTCAGAGTCGCTAACTTTGAATTTACTAAGCATGCATGGGCGCGGGTTTGTTCGCAATCTGAAGACTGTAGTTTGCTCTTTGCGAGTGAGCTGATGTGATGGATTATTACGGGTGCATTTGGGATATAGACTTATTCATTTATGCTTTATTGCAGTTCTAAATTCTTTGTATGGAATATTTCTTTGTACTTCATGTTATCCTCATCTTTTGATAAGTAGTCATCTCTTTCGTTGCTTGCTATATCACGATGACCGGGGTTATCCACTGGAGAACAACCTAATGGATGAAAGCACTTTTAGCTATGCTCCACCCATCTCGAGCTAAGCTTCGCACACGCTTTGTCCGTATATGGATCGATCGAAACCTGAACTCCTTGAATCTCAATTTCTAGAAAACTATACGGGTACGCTGTTGAATATTTTGAAACTAATTCTACTGGTGTTGTTGCTGCCTATGGCAGAAACATCGCCCAGTCAAATTATTTCGAAATTATTCAACAGAATGTTTCTTAAATAGTAAAGACATACAATTCGTACAACTTGACGGACTATTAAGCGTTTATGACTGACTTAATTACGTCACGTAATTGATTATGACGGCAGCCTACATGTAACGTTGTTGATTATGACGTCATATGATTTATAGATTTACTGAATTCCTCTATTAGTCGAGTTACCGAGCTGTGCCAAAGAGCGTGCGTGGCCATCTTAGCCAATGCGCAGAAGATTTCTCAGAATCTGTATCAATGAGTTGGTATTGACTAGGAAAAGAAAGAGGAATCCGGTTTATCGATCAATCATATGACGTCATAATCAACTACGGCACGCGTGTGCTGACGTCTTAATCAGTTTAAAGCAAATTAAAAAGCAAACATACTGGTAACGCCCAATGTAATACCCTGAGACGTGAATATGGACCTGACATTTTTAGCAATGAACACTTACATGCAGCACCACAGTCGACATTGTTAGCCAAGGTACCATTATCGCTCCCAACAAGCCATTTGGACAACCAGCAAGAAATCTATTGTGTTTTTCAACTTTATCCTGAAGATCTTGGCCGATAAGAAGTTGTGCCGCATCCAAGAAAAGATGGGCATTGACATGTCACGTGCTTTCAAAACGATCAAACGATCAAAGATGCTGGATATAATACACAAGGCTCGGTGTAACTATGATTATCTGTGACCTGTAAAACTACCATTGGCAGCTAGCAGGCTGAGAGTACGAGTAATAAATGTACAGTCCACCCAGCCATCCACCCATCATAAACACATTGGGATCATTTTCAACAATAACGGTCATTGGCACAACCATGTGGAAAATATAATAGCAAATGCCCAGCTCAAGCTTTCCTTACTCAAAGGACTAAAATATATCTTAGACCGCGAATGTCTCAAAATCATGTATAAGAGCTTTATTAGGCTATCGATGGAATATGCAGATGCTGTCTGAGATAATTTACCACAATATCTTGTTAACAGACTAGAAGACTGACAAACGGATGCTCTTAGGACAATTAGCTGAGTGACACGTAGTACTCACGTCGAAGATTTGTATGTAGAAACTGGCATAGAAACACTTTCCCACCGACGAGAAACTCACAAACTAGTAATGTTTTATAAAATTGTCATTGGGGTGACGAGCGAGACCGTGACTGATTATCTCCCTCCACTGACACTAGCACGTAATCCCTACCATATCCGACGCTCGAATTCTTTCACCCCAGTTAGATGTCGAACGGAACTCTATCGCAAGTCGTTTTTCCCAGCAACAGTACGTGCCTGGAAGACCCTTCCAGCACCTGTTACTATGTCTAATACCCTACCAGAATTCAAGACCAAACTAAGAGCAATATACCCATATACCCAGTCTCCCTCTGTGATACTACGTCGGCTCAAGAGTGGCTAATATATGCTTAAGTAGGCTTCGTAACGGCTGCAGTGGATTAAATAGACATCTATTACCATACATGGTGAAATACAATAACTTCTATCCCATATGGATCACGGATAGCAATCTGTAGGCGTACAAATTAGAGTATATGCGAAAGTTGTGGGTCGTGGGCGTTTTAGTAATCCCTATATGGACGGTATTAAAACCCCCACAACCCACGACCGTATAAAAGTTGAAATCCTATTCAAATCGAATCAGTAGTTTACTAGAAACATCCAGAGGCAGCCCGACAAGCAAACACACAGATAGACGGGCAGACACACGGACAGACATATATACAGACATACATGGTGAAATACAATAGCTTCTATCCCGTATGGATCACGGATAGCAATCTGTATACGTACATATTAGAGTATATGTGGAAGTTGTGGTCCGGGGGTGGGGGGGGGTGGAGGTTAGTAATCCCTATATGGACGGTACTAAAACCCACACAACCCACGACTTGCGGTTGTGGTCGTGGGGGTGTTAATAAAATCTGCTTGTGTGTTGTGGGTTGTGTGTTGTGGGGGCTGTGGTTTTTTTTAGAACTAATCATGCTGACGTCATAATCACGACGTCATGGATGATTCGAGTAAGCCTGTCTTTATAACGCTTAATAATCCGATACATTGTACGAATTGTATGTTTTTGTTATTTGAGAAACATGCTGTTGAATATTTTAAAAATAATTTGACTGGGCGCTGTTGCTACCATAGGCAGCAACAGCACCCAGTCAAATTAATTTCAAAATATTCAACAGCCTACATGTATAGTTTTCTGGAAATTGATAGTCAGGGAGTTCAGAGATCGATCGATCGATCCCAACGCGGACGTGTTGTGGGTGGAGCTTAGCTAGTGATGGGCGGGCCATAGCTAAAACTGGAAAAGCCCATTACACAGCTCAAGTTATAAAGTTAACACGATCACGTGTCCCAATAACTAATGTGCAAATTTCACGAGATACCGTACGAGATATGTCGGGCTTGTGCACTTTAAAAGTTTAAAATTAAATTGTAATTTCAAGATGATATAATAGAGCCATCAAACATAGCAGCATGTTAAAATTGGTTAAATTCTATTAGCAAATTTGATTCTCGAACAAATCTATATTTTTTATTCCAGGCGTGCTCACACACGACATCGAGCTGATATGATGTACACTTTCACGAACCTTAATCTTGAGGATGCATCGCCAGAGGAGACAATAAATTTAAGAATTATGACGTATAATACCTTTAAGGTGGCTATGAGTTTTTAAGCAATAGCCTCTTTGAAATGGGTCTTGGCCTACTGAGCTTTGAAGTATGCAAGGGATGCAACAGTATCTAAATATTGTCGACCCTGTCATGCCGAAGCCGGCCGAACACGGCCTCTGCAGTGGTCTCGCGGAATGCCCATTTGCCTGTCAAGAGAATCCTATATAAAAAGTCATTCCAGTGGTAAATTTTCAAAAATAATATTCTCTTCGCCTGCAAATAGACAGTCAATAAAGTAAATATTTTTATTTTCTTGACCAGATTTAGCCATTAAAGGGATAACGACTTAATATAACAACTTACCAATGCAGGAAAACGAATTTGCTACTGCAAGATAAAATAAAATTCCTGGATTTTTTGGTGCGCGTGATGGTCGTCGTGTTTCCGTCAACTTCATCTGCCGTGCCCATGTGAATACTTGCCAGAGGGCGCCCATAATGCCTAGGAACCCAGAAGCAAAACTGACCAGAGAGTATATGAGGCGGAAATCGGCGTTATTGTAGTGAGGCAAGTCAACTTCGGGAATGCAGAAAAATGGCGCGCTGTGTAATGACGTCATTGCCAAGCACGTCCACTTTCCGGTCAACTATGTATCCATCATCCTAATTTTTTCACGAAATTCTTCCTAAAGAAATGTATCTGATGAGTCAATATCACATCTCGAAAATTCAGTCAGTCGTTCAGTAATTTAGTTTATCATATCACAAGTCAGGTGTGGTGTACTTTAAGCTAATGAGTGTTATCACGATGAAATAATAAACTCACTATCCGTAGACAAAGCTCCCATTAACTGAGCATCATTTTGCGACATGTGTATATCCATTGTAAACTCACACTAGATAACCTGTTCAATTTTAAAGAACAAAAATAATAAACACGCAACAGGAAGGTTCGACATTAGGATTTTCAGAGCTCACATTTACAATGGACCTTTCCAGTTTTAGCTATGTCCCGCACATCTCTAGCTAAGTTTAACCCACAAGTCAAATTCATTTCAAAATATTAAACAGCATCTTTAGTAAATAGTAAATACATACAATTCGTACAACAACGCGTATCCCGTCACCAATTATGCGTTCGTGACGTACTTGTCTACGCCATTCAAGACGTCATCAATAATTATGACGTCATCCTACACGTCACGCAGTCTATTATGGCGTCATATGATTGATGAATAAACTGGAAAATTCCATTTATTAAACACTCGATAATTTAAATCATTTCCGAATTGGCACAGATCTACTATTACGTTAGGCCTTTTTACTGAAATATCATGTAAACGTAAGCATAATATTGACAATTTCACAATTATAATTAACCTTAGAGTAGCGGACTCCTAGACGTATCTAACCTTAGTGATTATCTCCGAACGATGAACAAAAGGTAGGCCCACCGCATATATATTCATTTAACCCTTGTAGTCCCGGGAACTTGGTATTAAATATGAAATATGCTGATAATTTTGATAGGAATATGACCGAATCTCAATAAAAAAACATTCAGTCAAATTGCTTTCCAAATGTTTTGGCTGATATTAACTATATACTATAGGGTTTTGTGAGTCTAAATCTAAAAAATCCCACATGAAATGTGTTATAATAGCAATCACGTGATGGACCAATTTGACTATTTCGTTAACGCTTATCTCCTGATGAAAGTATGTACTACGTAGTAATCTAGGGTCCACTCATTGACCATCTCCGTGAGTTAACCAACAACAGATTCACGATAACGATAGATCATACGATGCACGGACATTCCATAGACTTTGTGCACAATGCTTAAATCTATAAAACAAAATATAATGCCCGCTGTTATAGCATAGACCTACGTCGTTGTCGACATCGTCGTCGGTGTCGTCGGCGGTGGCGTCGACGGCGTTGGCGTTGTCGTATAATTTTGCTTTGGACTGCTAATAACGGTTCAACATTCCAGAATCGCCTACATTTCCCTCTTCAATATTATGAAAGTAACTTAACATTAAGATTCTGCACTTCAGGTCAAATTTCAGCTTCAAAATATCAAAAAAATTGTATTGGCATAATATCGGTATGCTGGAATTTCCTGGATAAAGAGGTTTCGCGTTCTTGCACCCCCACGCCCGTATTTTAACGAGACATAAATTCGAGTTAGATTATTCAGCGTGCCGATGATGCGAACTATGAGCAGACATTCACATGACAACATTAGTACAACTCATATTATCTAATAGCTTGAACAACTAGGCTATTTTAAAATTCGGTCAGTTATTAAAGATGCATTTGATAAAAGATACATGTGATGTGTCATAGGAATATCTGCATCCACACACAATGAGTCAAAGTCAGCTGCCGTCATCATAGATAAATACCGTAGTTATTCAGACAGACGAGTGACTCTGTCTGTCTGTCTGTCTGTCTGTCTGTGTCTGTCTGTCTGTCTGTCTGTCTGTCTGTCTGTCTGTCTGTCTGTCTGTCTGTCTGTCTGTCTGTCGGTCGGTCGGTCGGTCGGTCGGTCGGTCGGTCGGTCGGTCGGTCGGTCGGTCGGTCGGTCGGTCTGTCTGTCGGTCGGTCGATCAGTCGGTCAGTCAACCTGTCTGCAGCATATCTCCGGAATGTAAGAGAGCGAGAGAGAGAGAGGGAGGGAGGGAGGGTGGGAGGGGGAGGGAGGGAGGGGGAGGGAGGGAGAGAGTTGAAATTCCTGGTCAAAATGCCACGTATCTAGGTCACGGGGTCACTAGGCGCATACAGGAATCCACATTTTGAGCCAGAATTGGGCCATCTACTAAGCTTAAGAAGCTAAAGAAAATGACGATCGACTTCGTGGCGACGAACCATGGAGGAAGAGTTAAATCCTTACTTCACTTCTCTACAGTACTGCTGGAGTTGCTGCACGCTGCGTCAAGGGAAACATAACCTTCCAGTCCTTCTGAAAGAAGTGGATTCGTGGATCAAAGATGTCATTGACAAAAAGACTAGGTTTGTTCAACACAACCTGCATCTCCGTGATGCTGTACGACTGTAACAGCTGGGCAGCTCCAAAGGCAGTTCTAGATGCCGGACAACTTAAATTCTAACGATGTACTATACAAGATCTGGAAAATATCGACTCTGTCCGGTAAAAGCCGCCGAGCAAAGATGGTCCATGTTTGCCAATTGGCCATGTGCTAAGGATTCCAGAAGACATATCAGCGTAGCGAGCCTTAGAATAGACGTTTCCACATTAGCCACACATCATATGACGTCATAATCAACTACGTGACGTAGAATGGCATCATAGTGAATGTTATCTGTATAGTTTTCAAGAAATTGATAGTTAGGGTATTCGGGGATGGATCAATCCCAACACGGCAAAGTGTGGGTGGAGCTTAACTGGAGGTGGGCGGGCATAGCTAAAACTGGAAAGGTCCGTTGGTCCTACTGTGAGCCAATGATTTAATATAAAGACAAGAGAGAACGTCATTGCATAAATATGTTAAGCTTATCGCGAAGTGACCTAAAGCGAGCAGGCCTCGGGACACTCAGATCAAAGATGGCCCTGAGGAAGCTAAAGATTTTGGTTGAGGACAAGACACAGTGGTAAAAAGTGAAGAAGGACTGATTGTAGGTGTGGGATCTTTCTACTACTACAGCCACGGAATACAATGATCATGTATAAATACTATGCCGACAGATATTTGTGGTAAGAGTATCTCAGCAGATGATCCCTTGAACCATCGCCATTTTGGCAAATTGTCCTAACTCGACCCTGTCCAGACTACTGGTTTCTTTAAATAATTGCTCCTTTCATTCTCGGTCGACTCGCAATGCATACAAGGTACATTTTTTCGATTGTATGTTAAACTGAATGGAATAATTTCACGTTGATCAGCAAGACCAGGGTCCACGTTTATGCCTTTCGGCCATTTTGTTTCCAGTTGCTTAATCCAAAATGATTCTCGAAGTTTTCTTTGTTTATCAGTTTCTTCGACCGTAGCAGAAAGAGGCCGTTGCTCAATAGGCATAATTTCAAAGTGTCTATCGACAGAATGATCAGGAAGATTGAAATGTTGAGCTACGTTGGTGTCCTCGTCGTGTCTAATATCGCAAAGGTGTCTAGTTGCTCGCCATCTTAAAGGGCATTTTGTTTCACCGACATACTGCTTTTGGCATATTTGCAAGCTATTAAATAGATAACATTTTTAGAATCGCAATCTAAATTAGACTGAGGTGGGAATTTGCTTTTGTTCTGATAACTGACAAATGTTTTCTGATTAGGTAGATGGAGGTCTAATTTACACCTCTTCTTTCCACATTTCTGCGATTGTCCTACGCCTATAATCGGACGATTGTGACGAATTTTGGTAGGTTTTTGATCGGCAGCCTTATCAGTAATAGTTTCCAAATCATGCAAAGTTTCGGACTTTATTTTGCGCAAAAATCGTGTTGAATATCACCTCGGTTTGAGGGCTTTAAATAAGGTGGAACATGCAGATTCAAAATTCTTTCTATCACTAGAATTTCGGTGAAATCGGATAATCTGTGATTTGACAATACCTTTAAAAGTATGAGGTGGATGGAAAGATTTCTTATGCAGTAGTTGATGGGAATCGGTGGGCTTAAAGAATACTTTGTAATCAAGAAGCCAACTCGTGTTATAATTTACACCTTTGTAGAGAGTAACGTCTAAAAAGTCTACGGACGACTGGTCGATGTTGGCTTTAAGTTTGATGTTAGGATCGTGATTGTTCAAAATAGCGAAAAATTCATCAAACTCTTCCCTCGAATGATTCCAGATCATAAAAATATCATCGACGTACCGGCGGTAAAATAGGGGCTGCTTAGGACATTTGTTAAGTGCATCTTCTTCCTACTCAGCTACATAGATGTTGGCAAAACTAGGACTAAAATGTTTACCCATAGCGCATCCACAGATTTGTTGGTAGATTTCGCCAGCGAATTCGAAGTCATTGCCCTTTAAACTCAGCTCCAGGAGAGCTAATATTTCGCTAGTGGGCCTATTGTTATCAGGATATTTATCAAATGCTCTGCGAACAGAAGTCAAACCCCTTTCGATGTCAATGTTTGTGTACATAGCATCGATGTCGAGGGTGACCAAGAGTGAGCTTGGAGGAACAGAAATTTTGGAAACTTCCGATAGGAAATCCTCCGTGTTGTTCAAAAAGCTGAAATGTCTATACGCAATTGGTTGTAAGTGGTAATCAATAATTTCACTAATTCGATAAGATTCAGAGCCGCAATCAGAGATAATAGGTCGACCCGGTGATATCATAGGGTCGGACCACGACTCAATAGGTTTATGAATTTTTGGCAAAAGGTAAAACGTACGTGGATTTGAATCTCGTTTAGCAGTAAGGTATTTAAACTGCTTTTTCGTTATGGCCTTGTTGTCTGCCATTTCTTGAAGGATTCCATTAAATTTATCACAATTATTTTGCCAGAGTGGTTCGTCTAATTTGCGGTAGTGTTTCGAATTACTGAGTTGCCGATGCGCTTCACGAATATAATTATCCTTACGCATTATTACAGTAGCAGATCCCTTGTCAGCAGGCTTTATAACGATGTCATTGTTTTTGCGCAAACCTGTTATGGCTAAACGTTCTTGATATGACAAATTTTGATGATTTTTAGGAAATTCGTCGAAATTTTCAGCACGTTCCTTAATAGCTTGTATACTATCAGGGATCGCAGTGTCCACCAACTTCGAGTTAGGTGCCCAGCCAGTTTTTTCAACAAAAGGTAGAAAGTTGTTTTTCTTGGAATTTCGAAAAAAGTCTGCTAATTTTACACGGTGAGAAAATTCTTCAGTTTCTCATAAGCCATTATCTAAAAGGGCATCTATGTCGACTTTGGGCCGTGGTGTTGGTACGAATGTTAGACCGAGATTTAGCAAAGATCTTTCTGCTTCAGACAATGTGGAACTAGTTAGGTTAACAATATTACCACCCAGGCCAATTTCTGGGTGGTTAGTACCCTGACCCGTAGTTAGTTTAAATTAAGGTGTGATAACCAGCCATTATACATTTTATTTGCAGTGCACTCAGTCCAGTGGATGTCCTCAAACACCTAAAATTCAGACACGGGGAGGCTGGGCAGGATAGGGACCTTGGCCCTTAAGGCCTCTACACGGCTGTTAACGAATTGTATTTTCGTTTCTGGGTTGCAGTCATGTGCTTCGAATAATTTAGTTTGGCAAAGTGAACTTTAGCCTTTGGAAATTTTGAACGCATGATACTAAACAGATTCTCAATTCTTTGGGAGGTGTCATGCTGAAGTTCATCCTTATCATTAATTCCGATGTTAAGGATGATAAGCTGAGGTTGGAAGACCTCATTGTATTTTCTAACCATATTCCTAATGCGGTTTATCTTAGCACCTAGATAGATTGCTACCTGCATATCTGGATGAGGTGTCTGATTGATACGAGCTAAATTTGAAGACCCAATCAGCAGAATTTTCTTGTTCAGAGTAGGCAGGCGCCATTCATTCTTGTTATCCACCACAAACCGAAACTTGTAGAAAGACCTATGCTCTTTGGGTGTATCCCTAGGCGTAGGTTTGGGCTTAGGTGTGGGCGTAAGCTTAGGTTGTGGTGGCTTGGACCTCAGCGTCGACGATCTGGTCTTTAGACCAGGTCGGTCAGTAGCTGCTCTCTGTGGAAGGGGGGGGGGGAGAAACTTGACTGGGGACAGTGGCGAGACCGGAAGAGGGATCTGACTGGGATCCACATGAGCAGACACTGATGGTGACCATTCTGGCAGTGGAATCAGGAGCAGATCCACCACAGGAGACTGCAGGGGGAACGCTGGTGAGCACTGGTTATTCACCCGCTTAACTACTGGGGGACCCTCAGTGGGTGACCTATTCCGTTTCCGATTTGATTGTGGGATGACTGGTAAGGTCAAGGCTGACCTTGCAGTCGGTGTGACTGGTAGGGCCACAGAGGGCCTTGCAGCTGATGTTCCTGGTAAGGTCACAGGTGACCCTACAGGGGGTGTTGTACTGTGGAAGGTTATAAAATGCGGATCAAAAGGTCTGATGAAATCATAAAACTGATCAATTGATGAAGAATGAAACTTCCTGCCATAGTTATTTCGGGCCCAATTTATTGCTGTGGTCTTCGCTCTACCTAAATCTAAATTTGGTTTGGACTGAGCTTCGATGAGGAGCGACATAAGACGACCAAGCTGGAAATTATAGTGACTAATGTTAACCTGAAGTAAAGATATGGCCCATTTCAAATTTGCCGCTAAGATGTCCTTACGGACCTCTGAGTTTGGCATCGCTGGTTTACAGAAGAATTCTGTCTCTCTAACTCTGACACTTTCCAGCTCAATCCAGGAGGCAAACTGCCCCTACGTACATGAGCATTCAAGATGCCAAGGTGGTGAAAGCATTGTATAATCATGTAGTAACACTTGGTTAGTGCAGCCTGGGCAGATGGCGGGCGACTGTCGTTAGACCTCCTGTCATCCCGTCTTCTACTCTTGCTAACTCCAGCCATAATGTTACTAGTTAGATAATTCAATGTTTCTGCCACTAAAATCTACAAGAATACCAAAAAAGTTGAGGGGACCTAATGGAATCGTGAACCAAGGGAAGGCTATCGAATTACAAGCCTAACAAAATCTGCAAGCGTATCAGAAATATACCGCTGAAAAAAGGTTATGATTAAGCATGTTAACATTTAAGTAATTAATATAAGCTATCAAAGGATAATTGTGCATATTACCAATAATCTTATGCACCGTCGTGAAGTGGGCGACCGGTTTCGACAAGGTTTGTCAGCTTCAAGCCACAGAACAAATCTGCCTGTCCACAAACAATCTGTTGTTGCTGTTGTTGTTGGTGGTGGTGGTGGTGGTGGTGGTGGTGGTGGTGGTGGTGGTGGTGGTGGTGGTGGTGGCGGCGGCGGTGGTGGTGGTTGTGGTGGTGCTGGTGATGTTGGTGTTGGTGTTGGTGTTGGTTTTACGTGTTGTTGTTGTTGTTGTTGTTGTTGTTGTTGGTGCTGGTGGTGGTGGTGGTGGTTGTCGTGGTGGTGGTGGTGGTGGTGGTGGTGGTGGTGGTAGTGGTGGTGATGGTGGTGCTGGTGGTGATGGTGGTGCTGGTGATGATGATAATGGTGGTGGTGGTGTTCCGTGTTGTTGTTGTTGTTGTTTTTGTTGTTGCGGTTGTTGTTGTTGTTGTTGTTGCTGCTGTCGTTGTTGTTGTTGTTGTTGTTGTAGTTGTTGTTGTTGGTG
>CM067369.1:113611005-113618505 GCA_034401795.1 Chaetoderma sp. LZ-2023a | reverse complement strand
CAACGAATACCACAATGGCGTATCAGTCGGTTGGTGACCAGCATGAGACGTCGTGTCCAGGCCGTCATCCAGGCACAAGGTGGATATACCCGGTATTAATAATGACAGTCTCAAACTCGTGCACAGATGTTAAACTTCGTTTTCAGACACCATTAATGACAATCTAGCCACGTGTGTCAACTGTAGGGCAATAGTTGTCAGTTGTGTCAACGTAACCATATTCAGGCCTCGTTTTCAAGTTCAAACAAAAACATACAGTGTTTCCCCACCATCATAATCAGCATTCCTCTAGTTGCATTATTACCTCTTGCAC
Organism: Chaetoderma sp. LZ-2023a; assembly: GCA_034401795.1. Lineage (NCBI taxonomy): Eukaryota > Metazoa > Mollusca > Caudofoveata > Chaetodermatida > Chaetodermatidae > Chaetoderma > Chaetoderma sp. LZ-2023a. Next base: position 113,618,192 of record CM067369.1, on the reverse strand, counting down.
TAAGATGGATGGGTACATAAATGTTTATGCTATTGCTTTCTTCATAGCACATGAATATACCTTCGCATGTGCGTAAAAATAGGGTGGTGCTTAACTTTTGCACAGGTGTATATATATATATATATATATATATATATATATATATATATATATATATATATATATATATATATATATATATATATATATATATATATATATATATATATATATATATATATATATATATATATATATATATATATATAAATATATATATATATATACGTAGATAAATTAGTCTCAATATATTCAAGAAAAGCTTTTTGAGATGGTATATGTTGTCATAACCGGTCTACGTCTTTGAAAGGTCAAAGATGACAACTGAAATCGGGTTATCAGATGATTCTGGGGGCGGGTATGGGGGTGGAGGTTAGTTGTAGGCTACCTACCCATATGACTACAATACTACGTGGCTATGACAGGGGTGGTGGTGTGTGTGTGTTTGTGTGCAATGCGCGTGCAACTTGGACCATGTACGCTACGAGTTACACCTGAGGGGTGGTGTGGTGTGTCATTATGTTCGCACATCGTCCGTGTGTCACCTATGTACGATATCATAAGTTTCATAACATTAGTCGCTAACAATCGTCAAAGAATGTCTGTCATTGGCCACATGCATAAGCAGATTTTATGTTTAGATGAACGCTAGAGACTGGTGTTAAATATTCAAACATACTCTTCTAGCGACAACATTTGTCATAACTATTAAAACTGTACATGTTAGTTCAGCGATAGATGTATATAGAGAAAATTGAACCTTTCCAGTTTTAGCTATGCCCCGCCAATCTCTAGCTAAGCTCCACCCTTACATCACCCGTGTTCGAATCGATCGATCCATGAACTCCCTGACTATTAATTTCCAGAGATACAGGTAAACTATACAGGTAAAGTATACAGGTAAACTGTTGACTATTTTAAAATTTCAAAATATTCAACAGCATGTTTATTAAGACATAATTCGTACAACAACGCTTAGTCGGCCATCAATTAAGAGTTCTTGACGAACTTATCTACGTCATTTATAACGTCATTGATTGTGACGTCATCATACACGCTGTGGTTGATTATGACATAACGTCATTTGGACATAGTAGTAAATAATTATTACGTCATCACCTTTTTTGTTTTAGACCATAGTATAAACGAAAAGAGAGATGCAGCATGTCACTCATGTATCTGACGTTATGATTAGTTACGTCACTTGTTAGCTGACGTCACAATCAAAGTGACATATGTCCGTCGCCAAAGTTGAAAAGTCGGTCACGAAAGTGAATGGACTGAAAGTGAATGAATTGTTCGTCTTTGCTGAATTTACAACATAATAAACATTCTGTTGAATAGTTTGAATATTTTGAAAGTAATTTAAACTGGGAACTGTTGCTGCAACAGCCCCAAGTTAAATTGCTTTCAAAATATTCAACAGTCTCCCGTATAGTTAACTTGAAATTGGAAATCTGGGAATTCAGGATTCAGGTTTCAAAATGTAACACGCGTGAAAATGTATGCGGAGCCTAGCTAGAAATAGGCGGCCGGGGCATAGCTAGAAATGGATCCATACATTGGCTTACGCTAAACAGTTGGGAATCACCAGGTATGCCCAAAGGCAGCTATACGCTGGTAACAAAAGCAACAGTTTTCCGCATTGCTGTTTTGAACATGATTATTAGTTGTACAAATAAAATTCAAATTTCAAAATGTATATCTGTTCTCTTTAAGTTTTTAACCCTTTGATACAGAAGCCGGCCAAACCTGGTCTTTGCTGTGGTCTTGCGGAATGTCCATTTGTATGAAAATACAATTTTTTGAAAATTTACCACTAGAATGACTGGCTCGATAGACGAGCCAATCATTCCAGTGGTAAATGTTCAAAATTAGTATTTTCTTGGCATGCAAATTGACGAATATTTTAATAAGCCAACGATTTTCTTGACCAAATTTAGCCATTAGGCCTAAAGAGCTCAGTTTTCTGGTTACTATTTACCACTGTCAGTCACGTTAAGCGTGTATAGGAAAGGTGACTCACCGTCTGAAATTCTCTTTCAATAAATAGAGGATCAGAAACAAGGTCCAATTTCATATCACTATCGAAAATTATCACAAGGTGCAAGGGAACTTTGATAATAGTGATAGAAATGGGACCGAGTTTGAGATTCTATTTACTACGTAAACTGATATCTTGAAAAAAATTTCCAATAAAGTTGATCCCTGAAATCCGTTTGAACGCACCATTTCTCTCTGTGCGTTTTCGTAACTGTGACGCATTACTACTGACCAATGCGCCACAAAAACTAAGGATTAAAACAAAACATCGCTATTTCGAACATGTTAGTCAGCGTCAGTTAATGTCAGTTAGCGTCAGTTAGCGTCAGTTAGCGTCAGTTAGCTTAGCGTCCGTCGTTTAACGTCAGTCAGTCAGCGTCAGTCAATCAGCGTCAGTCAATCAGCGTGAGTCAGTCAGTATGAGTCAGTAAGCGTCAGTCAGTAATTAAGCGTCAGTCAGTCAGTCAGTCAGTCAGTCAGTCAGTCAGTCAGTCAGTCAGTCAGTCAGTCAGTCAGTCAGTCAGCCAGCCAGCTAGCCAGCCAGCCAGCCAGTCAACGAGCCAGCCAGCCAGTCAGCCAGCCAGCCAGCCAGCCACAAAAGCCTATTTAGGACTGTATCTCAGAAACTGCTGATCTGATTTCGCACAAATTTTAACAACAACGAAGGAAACATGTCGCGCAAGAGGATTTCAAGACTTTGGCCATAATACGGATAAGAGAACCGGATCCGCATCCGGATCACATTAAATTCTCCACCATTGGATATTTCGGAAATTGCTGGTATAATTGGGCTCAAATTTTATAACTCTTACATTTGTGTGTCACCATATACAAGGCTTTTACAAGTTTGTCTGTGATTCGAAAAATTCCGGAAAATCTAAAAAAAATCTGGAAAATCAAAATAAATTCGGTATCCGCAGCTACCGGGATTCTTTCGACCTTGCTATCGTATTCATCATGCCATTGGCCCTGTATGTGGGGCTTAGAATACACCTTCCGTATCCTCTGCTTGTCGTACGAGGTGACTAAAGGAGGCAAGGTGAGGTAACTCTGACAGAAACCTCGAGTGCTGATGACGGAGGTTCCAGGCCGCACGGCGCACTCTAATAAACCATGGATCCACGCACTTAACGCTTAAATGATCATGTCGATAGTCACTTACAGGACTGGCGGTATGATCAGCGAACGAAAAGAAGAAGAAGATCATGCCATCAACGAATCTAGTCAGGCATTGATAATTAAATGTTGATACATTTCTCTAGTTAATGAAGACGCAATCTAAGAATAGAGACGTGGTTTAGTGCTGTGAATACGGCTCTAACGTATGATCGGCCATTTTGTTCCATCATCACAACGACTAAACTGCTACACGGACTACACGTTTCAGATCAGACATGTCGGGGCCAAGCCTATCTCCGTAGTGGGACTGTAAACGTATCACTGTGCATTGTGGTGCTTTTGATATCATCTTAACCCCAGTATAACTAGTTTGAAACAAAAATTAAAAATCGACCCGATCATGTGATAGCAGCATGTATCAGGCTAGGAAATTCATATCCTCATATTCTGTGCGTCAGTTTTGAATTTTAAGTCGGATTAAGAGGGACTATTTGTCTGTTAATTTTTTACCCCTTATATGAGCCAAACGGCTTCTGCAGTGGTCTTGAGGAACGTCAATTTGCAGCCAAAGAGAAGCCTATTTTTTAGATTTACGACTGGAATGACTGGGTCCATAACAGAGCCAGTCATTCCAGCGATACATTTTCAAAAATGGCATTCTCTTGATCTTCAAATGGATATTTTCTATGAGAAAATTATATTTTGTTGGTGCCAATTCGAGGCCGGTTAAAGGGTTAATTATTCTTCATACAGAAGACCGTTATCCATTTAGGCGAAATAATATTGTCTGGGATGATTAGGGTAGTTCTCCTGTCCTCCCACAATTCAATTGTTTGCATCTCCAATTGTGGGGTGGGCATGCTACCCAAATGGCCACTCATTACACATGCGCGAGATATCGAAGGAGACATATAGACGCACTCATATAGGTATTATCTAAAGCTTGGAGATGTAGTGTAACAGGAACAGTAAAAATAAGCAGTTGAATATTTTGAAACTAAGTTGCTGTCGCTGCTGCTGTTGTTCCTGTTGTTGTTACTGCTGCTACTGATGCTACTTATGCCGCTGCTGCTCCTGCTGCTGCTCCTGCTGTTGCTGCTGGTGATGATGGTGATGATGATGATGATAATGATGATGATGATGATGATGATGATGATGATGATGATGAGGAGGAGGAGGAGGAGGAGGAAGAGAAGGAGGAGGATAACGATGATGATGGTGATATCCTTAGTACGGTGATTGATTAAATGTTCATTGAAAATTACTGTGTCAGTGTTCTGCCTATATATAATGGCCAATGAGTGTCAGCTGCCGTGAATTGAATAACCACGCTCTAATGGCGGGCTAAACATTTTACTTGTTTTTTCTTGTGGTTGGCTTTAATGAAATACTGTGGACGAAGCTGTACGAATTTTGGAGTTTAATTCCACTGCATATATCTATGGCGCATGCATTAGATCGTTCAGCATACATGCATATGATTGAAAGACTCGTTTTTTCGAACAATACTGATGAGTCAAAGCCAGTCAAAGAACAAATTCGATAATGTTGTTGACGGGTTGGTATTGAAAATACAATAGAGGGAGCTGATCTGTCACTCAACTATATGACGTAATGGTCAATTATTCCGCATATAGGCTGACATCACAATCATTATGACGTGTTACACTGCCATGAAACACGAAAAATCGCCAAGTGTACCAATGGCATGTCTTTGATGAATTTACAATTTAATAGACGTTATATTGAATAATTTGAAGCTAATTTGACTTGGAGCTGTTGCTGCCATATGCAAAAACAACCCGAGTCAAGTTAGTTTCAATATCTTGAAATTGTTGATCTGAAACTTCAACGTTGAACGTATATAAATGGGTTTCTACTCACTTACTAAGTAGGGCGGGGGAGCTTTGCTGGAATTGGGTGGGGCATAGATATAAATGGACATATATATATATTGTCCAGTCAATATAGGGTTTGACCCACCACTAATTGCAACAGTAATGAAACCACTTTTATATTATGTATTTATGTCTCAGAATTGATGTATTAAAAGCTAAGAAAATCTCTTGAGTGGAACGTGTTGAATTCAAGATGGCTGACAAGATGGCCGTCAATCGGGTATAATATTGCATATATCTCGAGAATGGTTCATTTTAGACCACATAAATGTATGGACATATGACGTCACAACCCACCTAATAACATTGAAATTCGATGTTTGCACAACCATTTCTACATTCATTTCCAATATTTAGTTCTTATTATCATTCGAGTCATCATTTGACATACATCTTGCTGGAGGAAACAAGCACGATATCTATTTCCGCCTTGAACCAAAGAAAGGAGCAGCTCTCAAATGTATCAGTGTCAATTCAATCATGGATGTACAAGAGAAGAATGCCTACAGGAATATCGTTTTTACACGCTTTCATCGTGTGCGATATAACATCCGGGGTATTTGGAATGGGCAAATCTGTCGGACTGAAGCTCATCAGTGACAACAAATTATTCTGTGTCCCGGCCAACCTATTCGGAACCGCGCAATCGTCGAAGGACGATGTCATACCGGCTGATGGTAATTTTGCATGAAGGAACGCAGAGTGGCCATCTTGACACGAGGAGGCATTACAGATTCCAGGAGCTTGTTATCATCAGAAAAAGGCCATTAACCCAAATATGGTACCTCCAACATCTGCGGCAATGAAGTACCACGGTCTCTGAGTGTTCTATCAGATTCAACAGCGGGAGCGGAATAGCTTGGAGGTCGTTGAATGAGGCTGGAAAGTTTCTGAAGGGCAGTGACAGCATTACACTCGGACCTGGATCATGCATCACGGCCCATTCTCGAACTAGTGAGATGCAGCGTCCTGCAAGTCGGGCTGTGGAACTTTGTGCTACGGGTGCCATCGTCATGGACCTGATTGTTCGTCGTCTTGTTCCGGATGCAGATGCATTTGTCAAAACAAGTCAAATGATGACATAGATACATAGTTACATAGTCCTTTTCTGCTAAATAGAATAGACAGCTTGGAGCAGATCTTCATTGTCTTCTTCCATGTCTTCAGTCGGTTCTTCTAGTATCTGTTGTACATGTGGGTGGGTGCGGACGAGCTGGGTGGGAAAGTCAGTTTTGAAAATCTGTTTTTTGTAGACTTTCCATTGAAGGTTGTGACAACCTACTCAGGTAGACCATTCCAGTAATTTGTCACATGAATACTGAGAAATCTCCAGGTAGACCATTTCAGTAATTTGTCACATGAATACTGAAGAATCTCCAGGTAGACCATTTCAGTAATTTGTCACATGAATACTGAAGAATCTCTTCGGTGTGTTGCCATTAAAGCGTTGCTTTAGTAGTTTGTAGTTGTGTCCTCTCGTGCGATATGCGTACACTGATGGAATTCTCACAATTTACATCATAGATGCCATGAACTTGTATGTCTCAATTATGGCGCTTTGCAAGCGCCAGTATATCAGACTTGGCAGCTTTAATGTGTTCAAGCGGTCGTCATTGACTTTGTTGACTACTGTCTTGACATGCTGAATTTGAGACGCAGATGCCCAGGTCTTTTTCACGGGTAGCATCTTCTAGAGTGATCTCCAGACTGTTCACTGACGCGGTATACATCTATTCATATTTGATCTTGCCAAGTGCATTACTTTGCGTTTGGATGCATTAAATTGCATTTGACCGGTATCTTCCCATTCTTTTAGCTAACATCTTGAATAAGTTGTGAATAAATCGTGGCATGCCGTTAATAAATAGACGGACAGTACTTAACAGTATTGGGCCCCAAACACTTCCCCGGGATGTCCCACCACTGACCGGAGACCAGCTGGGGTAGGGACCATTAACTGCTCCTCTTTGTCTTCTGTTGTTGACCTGGATGGTAACGATAATAAAGTACTGCCGGTGAATATATAAATGGTTTGCAAACATCGAACTTCAGTGTCAGCTGTTGCGTTGTGATGTCATAGGGTGATCA
>CM067369.1:113593505-113606005 GCA_034401795.1 Chaetoderma sp. LZ-2023a | reverse complement strand
TAAAAGTTAATCTATGTAATGTTAAAATTAAATTGGCGCCTTTTACTGGCTTGAAAATCTGGGTATATGTGCCAGTTTCTTCAAACCATTATCCAATGGGAACGAGTTCAAAATTGACTTCATTATACTGTAGCGGGGCTGCTCCTCGTGTCCAGCCAACCAAAGGGCTGCTTGATACAGTTTGTCCTATTGAGCATCTTGCGGTCTTTTCATAGGTCTACTAGGGCTGTGTTCTCACTAGAGACTTAATTGGCATAATGCCCTACTGAGGTATGGCGTTATTCTGGATTAACTCTCCAGTGAGAACACTGGTTGAGGTAATCTAAACCTAAATAGGAATCAATTTACAAAATTGCGTATTCTGTTATTTGCTTTTTACAGAAAATCAGGCATTTATTTATTATTTATTTATTTATTTTTCATTTTTTTCCTCATTACGTAGCTGCTACTTCCAATGTTTCAAGATTAAATAATCGATTATGAGATTAAATCAATTATTTTCCAGACATCATAATCGATTATTTATTTCCATAATCGAACAGCCCTAGGTGATTAACAAGTGTAATGAGGTATGGCCGGGTCACATGCCATATCTAGGCTAATCAGCATGGTCACTTATCTCTTCACCCTAGTGTAGGCAATGTGACGCCATTTATGCTTGTTGCAGGGCCCTAATGACCCATGAAGAAAGGGTGTTACCTGATGTAGAGTGCATCCATCTCGTCAAAAATCTAATTAAATGTGTTAATTAATCAGTTACCTGACTGGGAATCTTTGACTTATTCTTAAGCATAGTATGAACCATAACATTTGTTCTCAAGCAATAGATGTTGGTGCTTGGCAACTTATGCTACATTGTAAAATTAATTTTAACCTTGTACTCAGAAGTCTAATTAAAAGTGCTAAGTAAGTGCCCATGTGACTGGTGACATTTGACCTTTTTTAAGCATAGTATGAAACATAGAATTTATTCTTAAGCAATGGATTTTGTTTCTTGGCCACTTACGCTACATTGTAAACTTAATTTCAAACTTGTACTCAAAAGTCTAATTAAAAGTGCTAATTAACAGGAATCAACACTGTTTTTAATGAACACTGCACCAGTTTTTTCATTCTTAAGTTGCAAATTCTTGCAAATTACGTGATCACATTCAATTCTGAAAAAGATTAAGCTTGTACAATAAATTTTGATTAAAACATGTTTTGGGCTGATGCATTTTGGGGTTACCTTAAGCATCAATTCTGAAACATATGAATGTCTATTCTTATCCCAGCAATAGTCCATAACTAAATTTCTTTGGACTATTATGTGATGTCAGCTGTCGCCTTGCAGGTCTAATGACCTGTGAAAAGGGGTGTGGCCTAAGGTATGGGCAGAGGATATTGGAAGGTACTTCTACTAACGGCACTCTCACGACAATAATGCTATGTGTACTTTAACGTCTGTAATTACTCTCCATTATTATATAATAATAACCTATGTATCAGTTCCATTGCCATAATAATAATAAGAATAATATGAATAATAATAAAAAAAAAACCAAATAATTAATTTAAAAAAATTATAATAATTGTATTATACACGCTGTTAACAGCATATGATATTGTAATAGTCTGGGCATAAAACGAACTTGAACTTGAAGCTACAGGTCTGAGTCAAAACTCAAAAGATTTTTTTTAAATACCCACCAAAATGCTCTGTAAACGCTATAAACATTCATTTCACCTGAATTGCGTGGTCTAATGGAACCTATATCATTGCGCTGAGGTAGAGCTCGGGTTATGATGTTCCATCTACGAGCGTTGTCGAGCTAATGCCACATGAAGAACTGTGCACAGGACTAAGTTTAGTGGGGTGGGGGTGTGGGGGTGCATGGCCTAATATGCACATGAGATGACGACACAGTTCACATGATGCCTGTTGTCTAATCAGTATGGCCGCTTATTGCGTGGTCCTAGTTTATGTCAAATTATAGGACACCATCTGATGCATTGTCAGGTGCTAATGACTCATGACAAGGGGTGTGGCCTGAGGTCTGAGGGTGTGATCTAATACATGCATAGAGTTGACATTTTCCATTCATAAATTACAAAATACTACATTGATTCACAAATTACTAAAATTCTATATTTCTTCTTACTACGAATAGCTATAGGCATTCATTCATAAATCACAAAATACCATGTTTCTTCTTACTACAAATAGCTATCATGGTTCATTCCTAAATTACAATATACCATGTTTATTCTTACTATGGATAACTAGCAGAGTTCATTCATAAATTATAAAATACTACATTTCTTCTTACTATGAATACTATCAGGTATGATGATTTTACATCAGGTGAAATCTGCCGGGTTTCTGTTGTTACAACGTTGCTGAAAATATGCCCAGCTCATTCAACCAAATCGCAAACCTCTGTAAATGCTACAAACATTCATTTCTTAAACATATCTATTACTCCAAAAGTTTTAAACACGCTCACACTCATCATGCTCGGCCCCACCCTTTATTTTTCCATAAATCCCGAAGATATTCAAGTTATCATGTATGTGTTAAGCGAGAGGAGTTTAGGTTAACAACGTTCTAGACCCGTGAAGTTGGTGAAAATATTTGGGTGGTATCATTCAGTCAAAATGCTTCCCAAAATACCTGCCACAAACCTCTGTAAAATGCTGAAACATTCGATTTTACGCACAAAGCTAATCTACCCCAACAAAGTTTAAACTCACCTATACCCATTACAAAAGCCTGAAATCGAAAACAACCCAAGCTTAATAAATAATAATAATAATAATAATAATAACAATAATAATAATAATAACAACAACAAGAGGCCCAAGGGGGCTGTATTGCTCACCTGCATCATATGTATTTCAACCAGAAAGCTCATCAACAATAAGCAGAACCCTACAGAGTTGGGCAGAATTATAACAAGAAAACATAAGCCATGTTTCTCTATGTATCAACTACTTTTGACCAAAACTTAACGGCCCTTAGTCCCTTATCATATCTCCCAAATTTTGGCCCAATCCATTCAGCGATTCTGGATACGAAGTTGTTTTCATGAAAACCAGGTCGTCCAAGATGACTGCTAAAGCACTAGATTCAGCTGTTACCGTAAATAACCTGTCATGAGTTTTGAATCAATCCCCCATGCGGATTCGGAAAAGAAGATTGTTAAAGGCATTTAAAAAATCCAGGATGGCCGGCAGGCAAATTAAAGACCAGCTTCATTTGAACAAATGTGTATCTCTATGCCCTAACTATATTTTCTGCTAAATACACTTGACATTTCCTATTGCTTTAGTACATGGTTTCTAGAGTTTCTAGTTGGAAAATGATCCATGATGGCCGCTAAAACGTTTATCAGACAGTTTCGAAAAGGACAAATCTGAAATCAGAATGCCCAAACACATATATAAAACCAATTTCGGCTTCAAGATTTGTCAAAATAAAGCAATTTAATATGGGCACCAAACATGCTACATTTTGGTTGGGCCACGGCAGCCATATTTTTTGATGGATCAACTTCCCTTGAACAAATTTTAATGGCCCTTAGGCCCTAATCAAATCTCCCAAATTTCAGCCTGATCCTTCCCGCGGTCCTGGAGAACTCGTTTTCGAAAAAACTAGGTTATCCAAGATGGCCGCCGAACTGTTTGGCCAATCAAGTTCTCTTGAACAAACTTGTTTCAGCTGTTTCCCTAGATCATATTTAATGACCTTTCTAAAAATCGGCCAACATCCAAGATGGCCACCGCCCAAATTGTCCGACCGACTTCATTTGAACAAACCTGAATATCTATGGCCTAACGGTTGTTCCTGCCAAATATAATTGAAATCGGCCATATGGTTCTCGAGAAGAAGACATTTTAAATTTTCCATTGCTTTAGAATGGGAGACTTTGGCGGGAAAATGCTCAAAGATGGCCGCAAAACCGTTTATCCGACAGATTCGAAAATGGCATGTTTGAATACGCCACCCTGATAAGCATATATAGAGCAATTTTCCCCATTAAAATACATTAAATACAAAAAAAACCAATATGACCAACAAATGCTGAATTTTAATAGGTTGATGCTGGCCATGTTTTTTAACGTACGAAATCCTTTGAGCAAATTTGAATGGCCTTTGGTCCCTAAGCATATTTAATAAGTTTCAGCTCTATCGCTTTAGCGGTTCAGCAGAACTCGTTTCCAGGAAAACTACATCATCCAAGATGGCCACCAAGCAAATAGGCCAATAAGGTTGGCTTGAGCAAACTTGGGTCTAACATTGCCATAGACGATGTGTTTTGAGTATTGAATCAATTCCTCTTGCGGTTTCGGAGAAGAAGATTTTTTAAAGTGTTTCTAAAAATCGGCCATTTTGGCCGGCGGCCATCTTGGATTTTGACCGATCCGCTTTGTTTGAACAAACTTAGATATCTATGCCATATGAATGCTTCCTCCCAAATATAATTGAAATCGGCCAAGTGGTTTTTGAGAAGAAGTCGTTTAAAGAATTCTCCATTTCTTTACGATGGGCCCATTGCTTTACTATGGGAGACTGGCGGGAAAACAAACCAAGATGGTAGGAAAACCGTTTATCCGAAAGTCTCCAAAGTGGCATATTTGAACTCGCCACACTGATAAGCATATATAAAGCAATTTTCGCCATCAAAATCCCTCAAATACAAAAAAGCCAATCTGACCAACACACGCTAAATATTGATTGGTTGATGGCGGCCATGTTTTATAGCATACGAACTTTCCTTGAACAAACTTGAATGGACCTTGGTCCCTAAGCATATTTACCAAATTTCAGGTCTATCACCTCAGCGGTTCGGAAGAAGTTGTTTTCACGAAAACTAGGTCATCCAAGATGGCCGCCAGGCAAATCGGCCAATCAGGTTTCCTTGGGTCTACCATTGCAATAGATGATGTGTTTTGAATCAATTCCTCCAGCGGTTTCGGAGACGAAGATTTTTTCTAAAAATCGGCCATTTTGGCCGGCGGCCATCTTGGATTTTGGCCGATCGGCTTCGTTTGAAGAAACCTGAATCTCTATACCATAGGGATGCTTTCTGCCAAATATAATTGAAATTGTCCCAGTGGTTCTTGAGAAGAAGTCGTTTAAAGAAAAAGTTGATGGACAACAGATGACAGACGACAGATAACTGACGACTGATGACAGACGACACACAGACGATGGACGGTCGCCATCGCATAAGCTCACATGGTCATTCTGACCAGGTAAGCTAACTAGAAAACATTTACTGAAGTAACTGTAAATCTGTGTGCTCTGTAGAAAAGTAAAGCATGGTAGTGTTCGCTATAATCTGGGCATCTCTAAAATACAAAGATAACCTCAGAATGTAGCATTTGAGATTTTTTCACAAAATATCTTTTACAAAACTAGAAATGTCCCGTGAATGGTTTGTCCAATTTTAGTTCTGTAAAAAGATCTCTATGGGGCGATGTACTTGCTAACTGTTGCACTGGGTTACTTTTTGATATTCAGAGAATTCAGCCAGATATTCGCGAGTTACGAATTTGTGGAAAGGTATTTAGGATTTTCTTATGGTGATCCACTCGGGCTATGATCACTTAGAGCTGTGCCAAATTTCGCTTCTTCAGCTGTCTGAGAAATATGACTTAGCAATAGCAAGAAAATGCATGTATAGGATTATGGCTTATGAAAATGTGTATCGGTCATTTAAACTAGTGGATAGATCACAGAAAAATTTGAGTCTAAGATCCTGATCAAATATGGTAGTGATCTGATAAAAACTGTTGGTGTAGTCGCAGTTCAAAGATCCATCCTGAAATTTCCCATGCATTCCTTATTGGTGCCATTCCATCTGGGCAATGCGGCCCAGAGTTGATAGAAACATGAAAGGGTGCCATAGGGCATCTTCTAATATGTCCATTGACCTTCTCTGATGAAAGGCAGTTAATTTCTGCCAAAAACGAAAACTGGTAATTTTTATGCCGAAGGGGTACCCTTCCATTTGCGCAGGAGACCCCAATATAATCCAACATGTTTGGGAACATCCTGACCAAAATTGTGTTCTGATATTAAAAAAACCTCTGGACGTAGTCGCAGTTAAAAAATCCATCCTGAAATTTGCATCCCCTATGGGACCTTTTTGACCATGGAAAGTGTGATAGCTCGAAAATTGCTTGATGGATCGAAGAGAAATTTGAAACCAACCAATGCCAGTGTAATGATTTCATATTATCAATTTTCTGATGCCTTTGTACGAACACTGGTAACATATTTTCATATTACCAAATTGTATGATATATTGCAAAGATAGCATTTTTATATGAAATCACTGTTACTAGACTTCTGTTGTGATTGTACAAACGTTAAAATTGTCCTATTTAGGATCCTTCATTATGCGCGGTTGAGCTTCGGTTCAGATTCGCTTCAGCTTTGGTTGGGGTTTTCCGCTTCGGTGGTGTCATGTGCATGCACCGTTTCGGTTGTCAAATTGGGCCAATTTCGGATATTTTAATGAGAAATGAATTTATTATTTGCATAAAATTATTCCAGACATTTTTATATCCAAATTCAGGAATTTTGGCGTGATTAGAACTAAATTTTAATGTCTAGTTTTAGAGTTTCTTTATAGTTAGCATGACATAACAATCGAGGTCACGAGCGCGGTTCCTTAAAAAGATCTGTTGCTCCATTCTTCGGGGATTCGTATCGGATCAGCTAATGTTTACGTCTCTTACAATTCTCACTAACTCATTCATGATCATTTAGGCCAAACAGTCAAACTTTGTTTATATTTTTGAGAGCTCGAACTTTGTTTTCGCGTCATCGTTTTAGGTCACAACACCGTATGTATCGGTGTTCTTCTAAGGCTATAGCCTGGTACAATTGGAAATTCTTAGAACCCGTATTATCCGTTCTCTGTCCTTGTTATTGGTATAGGGAAATCTGTGCCATTTCCATTTAAGTTGTCCAAAGAGATCGCCTTATCGGCAAAGAAATCTCTAAGGAAAAGCCACTTTTGTTTATTAAATTCAATGTCACTTTGTTTAAATTCAGTCACTTGTCATAATCAGCTAGTTGTATAAGGCCATAATAGTTAAATTTTCGCTTATAGGCTATACGCCGGTAGAGATCATACTCATATCCCATTTGTCTCTGTAATTATTCTCATAGTATCATCATCATCATCATCACATCATAACCTGAGAGTGTACATTATTAAATCATTACATTTCATTGAAATCATTGTTGTCAAGTTTCTACTCAAGTGTACAAGAGCACTAAAGTAGCCCCTGTCTCCTCAATCATAGTATCGGACCTGGTATCTATCATCATAGAAGAATATAGTGTCATGTCTGTCTGACCTGCATGGAAGCCTGTCTGGAATTTTAGCACAGCTGCTAATGTGACACACTTATACACACGCGCGCACACGCTGATATACATACACACTCATCGCCGGACAGACTAGTCTGACTTGGACATGGTATTGAGAACAATCTACATCTTCCTCTTCTGCTGCTGTGTGTCCCTCTTTTTATGTTCTTATTGCTCTTGATACTACAGTGGTTGAACTCAGACTCACTTGCATACACTACACATCACTACTTCTTCTGCTTCTGCTTTCCCTTGAATATATCACAAACTATGTGACATATGCCTAGTACAGTCCAATTTCGTCACTGTTTTGACTACCCAGTGTGTATGAGTGGTAAATGACTGGCCAATGGGCAGACAGAGGTGACCTATTTCTTGTGAGCGTTAATCAAATCTTCTTTGGATTAACGGATAACATCGGACCATACCACTTCTCTTAAAGGAGATCTATCATCTGTATTGAACACAACGAGGCGGGTGGTAGATATTTAAGGGAACAGGAAAACGACTAGATGAAGGACAGTGACAGACAGTTACTAGCTAGCCACTCAGGTGAAGACTGTTTCGGTCAAGCCCGGATCGCTACAGCCATTATAAGAGTTAGAAGTGTGCCAAATTTTAGGTCGATAAGACACAAACAAATTTGAGTGGCCATTTCGAAAAAATAATTTAGTTTTTCAACATTTTTCAGCATGGTGAATTCATTTATGCCAAAAACGAAAACTGGTATTTTTTATCCAAACATGACATCTGGTAGCCATTTTAGATTAAAAAAAATATCACCATTGGTTTCGGGATACGACATATACCATTGATAAAGCTTTCATGAAAATCAAAGAATAAGCCCTGAAACATCAAATAACCAAGATGTTTGCAACACTATGTGGGGGTCCATGAGTAGAAAATCAGGTCCCTGGACCCTAATACATGTGAGACCATGTCTTAGTATGAGCCCGTTGAAGTTGTATGGCTAAGGAGACATAATCTCTGCCAAAAACGAAAACTGTTAACTTTGACCCATAGGTGGTGACCTTGACCCAGGGGCTGGGACCTCCAAGTCACCTCACATGTTCAGGCCCCACGGCTGATATCCTGGCCAAGTACTGTGGTGATCCAATGAAAACTCTAGGCATAGTAGCAGTTCAAAAATCCCCATAGATTCCCTATGGGTCAAAGGGCAAGGCCACCGGTCAGGGGATCAGACATCTTCGGGACCCCAAGGGTAACATCCTACACAAGTTTGGTAGTGATTCAATAAAAAACTGTAGGCGTAGTCGCAGTTCAAACATCCATCCTAAAATTTCCTATACATTCCCTATGTGATTTTTTTGCCCTACATGTACCGAGGGAGTATGCGCTATGGCAGCAACAGAGCCCAGTCAAATTAGTTTCAAAATATTCAACACAATGGTTATTAAATAGTAAAACATGCAATGAATACAACTGACTATTCCAGATTCATGATGGAGTATTTCTTTCTCAATGAGGTCTGTCTGCATGTGACGTAGTGTATTCTGATGTTATAGCATTCTGGCGTACATACGTGCCTGTATGCATGCAGGTTCCCAGACGTGAATCACAAAAAGTTACTGAGCCCTGTTATGAGGCAAATTTTAACCCAATATGTATGGATGTACTCGCATGAGGTAGTGTCTGTTATGGCAACAACACTTCTAGGCAAAGTAGTTTCAAAATACTCAATAGAATGTTTATTAAATAGTAAAACATACAATTTGAAAACTGATGAACTATTCTACGTTCATGACAGACGACTTCTCTCAATAATGATTGTGACGTCAGTATGCATGTGACATAATTGCAGTGGTGCGAGCGTATGTGAGGTCATGCAGGCATGCATGCCTACAGTAGTATAAAACGTCTCAAATGCAATACATTTTTACTCTAGTTTAAACAGCCAAAGGTGCTAGACGTGTATTTTATCTGCAGAGAAGTTACAGAACCTTAGGCAGTAAAAAGATTCGTCCAACTACACCATCAAAAACTCATTCAAAAAGCCTTTTACAACCTTGACTTGTAATTTGAATGATTGTTAGATTTAGCATATAATCAATCTGCCAAATCATCCATGTTCTGAATGTGGTTCAATCAGAGAGTGCAGGGGTCGATTGATTCCAACATGGGTAAAGCGTCGGTGGAGCTTAGCTAGGGATGGGTGGGTATAGCTAAAACTGGATTCCTGCATTGATGCAGACAGTGCAGGGATCAATCGATCCCAACACAGTCAAAGGGTGTGTGGATGGAACTTAGCCAGAGATTGGTAAGGAATGGCTAAAACTGGATTCCTCAATTAACTAGCAGCATAATCAACCAAATATTTTCTCAGCTGCTGGATGAATACCATATTAACTGAATCAATTATGGCCCATACTTTAGGCTTTATATCGGCTAATATGAACTTGTGGTGATTGCTTAGAATAAGTCACAGATATAGGTATTCTTATCTTTTACACCTTCTGAAGTATAGATTTACTATAATTTGTGTGTGAAATTTCCTTTAGCCTGACCCATAGCTGCTCTATTGTGGTTTATTGTCGTTTATTTATGTGCTAATGATATTTTATGCACATCAGTGTACAGGTGGATTCCTGGTATTCCTCACAAGGCATTATTGATTTTTTTTCAATCCTATGAAATTATGTGAACAACTCCTATGAATTGTTAATGAATAATCAATTAGCTAAGTACCTCTGGACATTCCCCAGATCAGTTCAATAAAAGTATATAACTATCGCAACAACGTCATCCAGTCAAATTAGTTTCAAAATATTGAACAGCTTACCTGTATAGTTACCTTGATATTGAAAATCTGTGAGTGAAAAAGGGTATTGTATTTGAGACATTTTATAGAATTGTAAGCACGCACGCACCACCATCCACTTGCACACAGGTCTGCATGTATGCACGCACACAGGCACACACGCCCACATGCATAACTGCATGCACACAAGGTATACCAGACCTGTGGTCAAATGCAATTGTAAATGCCTTTAAACACCCTTTTTCAAGTATTTACATTTGCATTTAAAGATTTCAAACCACAAAAGCTAAAGTATTTGAAATTTCAAATAATATTCTAATGCTTTTTAAAATACTTTTCACACGCACGCACGCACGCACGCACGCACGCACGCACGCACGCACGCACGCACGCACGCACGCACGCACGCACGCACGCACGCACGCACGCACGCACGCACGCACGCACGCACGCACGCACGCACGCACACACACACACACACACACACACACACACATACATATATATGTATAGGCAAAGTAGTTTCAAAATACTCAATAGAATGTTTATTAAATAGTAAAACATACAATTTGAAAACTGATGAACTATTCTACGTTCATGACAGACGACTTCTGACGTGACAATCATACTTGAGAGAAATACTACGTCATGAACATGGAATAGTCTGTCAGTTGTACAAATTTTATGTTTTACTATTTAATAAACATTTTATTGAATGTTTTTAAATCAATTTTACTGGTGCTGTTGCTGCCATAGCACACACGCCTTCACGTGAGTACACCCATACATGATGGGTTAAAAATGTGTCAAAATAAGGTTCGGTATGTTTTTTAGATACAGCTCTGGATACCCAAACTCACATACGTGCGTACGTACACCAGCACGCTATGACGTCATAATCAATTACGCCACGTGCAGATGGACGTAGCCATCAGAATTAAGACAGAAATACTGCATTATGAATCTGGAATAATCCGTTAATTCAACACATTGTATGTTTTACTATTTAATAAACATTCTGTTTAATATTTTGCAATTACTATGACCATAAGCAAATGAAATGACGTCACAACGCTCTCAACAAATCAGAAGTACGCTAATACTGTCTCCCTTCTACTAGCGCCCGGTTAAATTAATTTCAAAATATTCTATTATATTAAGCAGTAAAGACATACAATTCGTCGAACTTGGCCGACTATTCCAGGTATGGTGGAGTATTTCTGTCAATTATGAATTTGTCGGCGACCTATATATGCTGTAGGCCTAATTGATTATGATTGAGTGACAGATTGGTTCATCATTTACTGATTGAAAATCGACCCGCTTGCCTCACAGACTATATCTTCTCCATCATATCATCTACACACACACACACACACACACACACACACACACACACACACCCACACACCCACACACCCACACACCCACACACCCACACACCCACACACCCACACACCCACACACCCACCCAACCACCAACCCACACACACCACGCCACACCACAAGCACGCACGCACGCACGTACGCACACACGTAGGTAGGCAAATTAAGAAAAAAATTGTAAGATGTTAACTATTTTCATATCTAGTCTAAACCTGTGAAAATTAAAAAAATGTCAACTAAAATCGGGTTATCAGATGATTCTGGGGGTAATTGTAGTTTATCTACAGATATGAATTCAAGATTATATAGTTATGACAAGATGGATATGTGCGTGTGGCTTAGACCATGGACTTGAGAGTTATTCCCTGGAGGGGGTGATCGGTGTGGCATTATGTTCGCATATCGTTAGATAACATTAGTTCTTAGCAATCGTCGTAGGATGTTTGCCATTGGCCTTGAACATAATAAGCATATTATATCGATGTAAGGTTGGCTTACATTACACGATATTATAGGCGATTGATCACTTGAGATTAATCAGAGTAATCGTACACGATATCGCAGTAGACTACACGGGCGTTCACATCATGCATGGCCAATTCTCTGTCACATGCTTAAAATACGTTTAATATATTATCTAATATATCTCCTGGAAACTTTTTTCCAATTCAGTTGGTTTCTTAATTCAAATCATGTTGTCCGCGTTTTGAATGCTGTAGAGGCAAGAAACCCCTTCCCAGTTTTCCACCAGTTTCTCCTCGCTACGAAACGAAAATATGATTTGAATAGCACAGCATTGGCGATCGCAATGCTTATAACATCTCACAGAGATACAGAAATTATTGGAATTTGAAGCAAATTAGTAAAAATCCTACCATGTTACATTTTAGCGTTAGGTAAAAACAACGAAATGTTGTGTGTGCGTGGATGCGTGCGCGTGTGCATGCATGCGTGTGTGCGTGAGTG
>CM067369.1:113511113-113593005 GCA_034401795.1 Chaetoderma sp. LZ-2023a | reverse complement strand
GCATGACACGTGTGTTTTGCCTGTGTGAGTGAGTGAGCGAGTGAGTGAGTGAGTGAGTGAGTGAGTGAGTGAGTGAGTGAGTGAGTGAGTGAGTGAGTGAGTGAGTGAGTGAGTGAGTGAGTGAGTGAGTGAGTGAGTGAGTGAGTGAGTGAGTGAGTGAGTGAGTGAGTGAGTGAGTGAGTGAGTGAGTGAGTGAGTGAGTGAGTGAGTGAGTGAGTGAGTGAGTGAGTGAGTGAGTGAGTGAGTGAGTGAGTGAGTGAGTTAGTGAGTGAGTGAGTATGTAAGTGCGTGCGTGCGTGCGTGCGTGCGTGCGTGCGTGCGTGCGTGCGTGCGTGCGTGCGTGCGTGCGTGCGTGCGTGCGTGCGTGCGTGCGTGCGTGCGTGCGTGCGTGCGTGCGTGCGTGAGTGAGTGAGTGAGTGAATGCATGCATGCATGCATGCATGCATGCATGCGTGCGTGTATATGCACGCACGCACACACGCACGCGCACACATGCAGACACACCTGACAGATACATGCGCACGCGTAACCCCCACCCTCCCGACTCCAACCCCAAACCCACACCCTCCTTCCACACACAATGACACAGACACTGTGGACACAAACACGCAAGCACACACGTACGCACACACGCACGCGCGCACACGCATGCAGACACACACACACACACACACCACGCGCGCAGGCACTCACACACGCATATTAGATAGTTACATTATCGATTCATGGTAAGTGATATCTTGTATACGATCAATTGCCTATAATATCTCGCAACGCAAACCAGCCTTTAAAACAGTACTATATGTTTACCATGGCCTAAGACTAGTCGTTTGTCGTGACAAAATAAATCTAGGTTGTTGTTGATAAGAATTAGATTTTCACTGCAGAAAATAATTTTCCCATTGGATGCCCGTTGCTCAGATTGGATTTCAAATTTGAATAAGTTCCACCACCCCACCCTTTACAGTGTAATGGACATATGAAAAGCGAGACCAAATAAATAGATGCGTACAGAGTAGTCACACAATGAATACATTTCAAGATTATTACCTGATCACGTATGGTGGCCACATTACATTTTTTTACAATTTCCTTCCTCATCATGCAGGGTAAAATGAATCTGACAATTCAAAATAATCCCACTACTGTGTAGTAGGGTTCGCTGTGTCTACATATTCTCTTTCGTCCAGAATTTGTGGGGTTTTGTTAAACTATATATTTTTATAAAGCTTGGTATATGCTGATTATACAAAACCATGTTTACATTTGCAACAAAGGCTTCATGGCGGCCATCTTGGACTTCATATCAAATGTCACAGATTCACAATGTTGATGTCTATATCTATATTTTCTGGGTCAAGGAATGCATTGGGAAAATTTATAATACTCTTCAAATAACCGAAATACCAATATGGCTTCCGATTTAATATGTTATTCACAGACGACATCTAGAAATGTTACACCTTTTGTGACACTGTTTACCATTTTGAAATTCTCTTTATCTAATATAGTTATTTCTACCACTCAGTTTTCAAACAATTTCCTATTGTCTATGTAGTATCGTCGCCATCATCTTCCTCGTCTTCATCTGATATATAGGCTTTAAGGATTGAGCCGTCGTCGTCGTCATCGTTTTCACACCATATGTTGCATTTGATAAAAGCTCTGTGCATGGTAAATCGTGGCTATGCATGAGCACTGATGGGAGATTTAAGCTGAAACACGAGGATCTGGCAAGATGTGAGTACTGCTTTGTCCTCTCTGATTTAGCTTTCAAAACGTTCCACGTGTCCTACCGTTATCGATTGCATTAGCGTGTCCTGTTCATTTGGTTCAGATAGCTAGAAACATGGAAAGAACTAGGTTGACAATCATGTCTAGTGGATGTTGTGATGTGTTTTCAAATCATTTGTGCTGCTTTTAGATAGCCTTCATACCTTCCATCTCATCGTCACGTGATCGTAGAATACAATATATCTTCCTCAGAGGCTTCTAGAGAATACAGAGCGGCATATATTCGCCTGGTTTATTGGGGCAGAGCTTACGTGCGTTAACCCAGAAAGGCGTTTCTCTTTCAGCCACTGCCTACTAGATGCAAGTGAGTGGGTTGCCAAAGACTCTTGGTCAAGCATGTTAATATATGTTATAGCAATGTCAGTCATAGAAATAAAAACTCCATCTCAGGTATATATATCAACGATGTGAATAATCTCAACCAAACCTCTCATTTGCCTGGAAAGATCTTTCCCATGCAGTGTTTCTTCTAGTTTCACAATCTTGTAGAACGTGGGCGACAGGCTGCCTCCAGCATCGATTATGATAACGAAGATCAATCACATGCACATTACACGGGGAAAGCAAAGTGTTTAATCTAGTAATTCGTGCCGTATCTTATATATTGTGATATTTCCCATGCATCTTGTAGTACTTTACCAGCATTATCAGTGGAGCTGCTGATGAATTCGTAAACACTGATGATGAAGATAATGTCGATGGCTCATCTACTGAGCTTTTCCTTTTCTTTCCACATTTCTCAGTGATGTAAGATCCAGTGGATAATGCATCCTCCATGCGATATCATGCACGTCATATATAGCTTACCTTATTAGTAGCAGTAGAGTAACAATTTCGATGCCAATCCGGTTTATGTGAACGTAAGCCACACTCTGTAAAAAAAATCTTATGAATTTCAACGTTTCGCAAGGTTCATCTCTCTTCGACTGCTTGTAGCAAATTGGTAGATGGGTCTATTCTTGACTGCCACGCGTATGGTCCTTTTACCAGCAGCATCTGTTTGACACAAAAAGGCATAGCTTCCAGTTTGTTGTCTCTGTGTGGCATTAAACTTTACCTCGTTCATGTTTACCTCACGTTTACTCACATCTACGGACAGAACAAATTTACTCAACCCTTGCTACAACGGCAGTGCTAATAATCGTTGCTGTCTGATTATGATCGTTGCAATTCTGCGAATAGACGATCAATTGAGCAGAAGCGTTTTGGCAAAATAAGCTTTCTATTTACTTTTGTTAATCACGTTTTAAATTACCCTCGTCCCTCTAGTACAATAAAACCGCTAACCAACCATTACAGGCATGTTTCACGCCCGTTCACCATATACCTACTCCGTGGTAATATGCGTGGTGATAAACGAACTGTGGAGCTGTGGTAATCCAGTAACTTTCTTAACATATATTTCTTTGTTTTATATGGTCACTGTTTGATTATTCCACGTTTTATATCGAGCGGAAGTGATGAAAATTACACAAAAATCAGTTGCAAATATAATTTAATCACAAATAATTTGTCAAGACGATAATTTTAAATGGCAACATGCCATACTTTATTATGAAAAAGCATTCTTTTCTTAAAATTTTCACAACTGTGTCCATTGTGCCATATATTTTGTGCAAAAGATGTACCAAAATGTGAAAGAAAAACTGGCAAGAACCCTTTTTTGTTTCAGGAGTATATAAAGACACGTAAACCCCTAATTTTACAAAACAAATATCAAAGAGAATTCAAAATATTTATGATTAAGTGTTCTCGATAGTTGCCATTTTTGACAATGCAGCAAAGAGTATGAAAAGACGATGTCTCAGTGCTTGAAATCTATATACCAATGAAGATGATGAAGATGACGACGATGGTAGAGCGTAGACAACAGGACATTGTTTGACAACTTAGAAATAACTGTATTAAGCCGATTTATTTTTGCTGGCCCATTTTATTTTGCCTGACAGTTACATCTGCCTGTAACGTTGTAATCTGGCCGGTCGGCAGTTGACAGCAGCTCACCTAATGATTTCCTGCGTACATCACCAGATTTTTCTGGGCGTTTTGTTAATATCTCCTGATTGTGCTGCTACCGTCACTGCTGCGACTATTGCTATTGCTGCTGCTGCTGCTGTTGCTGTTACTCATGTTGCTGCTCCTACTGCTAATATTGCTGCTGCTACTGCTCCTGTTACTGCTGCTACTGATACTGCTACTGCTGCTACTGATACTGCTACTGGGCTGCTGTTACTTCCGCTGTCACTTGCTGCTACTGTTGGTGCTACTGCTACTGCTACTGCTCCCGTTGCTGCTGCCGCTCCTGTTGCTGCTGCTACTGCTACTGCTGCTGCTACTAATTCTCTTGCTACTACCGATACTGCTACCGCTGCTGCTACTACGGCTACTGCTACTGCTGCTGCTACTGTTCTGTTGCTGCTGCTGCTACTACTAACTACTACTACTACTACTACTACTACTACTACTACTACTACTACTACTACTACTACTTCATATGTTTTTTCAACGGAGTAAACGGGGCGTTTTTATCAAAGATATTCTTGCAGTTTTTTGTCAAACTTCTATTTCATCTT
Source organism: Chaetoderma sp. LZ-2023a (assembly GCA_034401795.1). Taxonomy (NCBI): domain Eukaryota; kingdom Metazoa; phylum Mollusca; class Caudofoveata; order Chaetodermatida; family Chaetodermatidae; genus Chaetoderma; species Chaetoderma sp. LZ-2023a. The sequence goes on along the minus strand of CM067369.1, from coordinate 113,588,638 downwards.
ACTATTTCTTAGTTACTCATGCATAGAATCCAGCCTGGACTGTGTTTACCAATAATTTAAAAAGCCCATAAGTTTGAAACATTAAAAACTAAAAGAGTTTGTTCTTAGGTGACAGATTATGTGACCACAAACGTACTAAAAAATCGGCCGATTTGGTCACATCCGTTATCCCATCTACCGATTGAATCCGCCTTTAGATACAAAAGAAAATTTCAACAAGCCAACGGCATCACAAAAGGTGCAAAATTTTCAGGTGATGTCTGTGAATTGCATATTAAATCGGAAATCATCTGTTAAAATAGTATTTCTTTTACTTGAGTTTTATTACAAATGTGACCAATGCATTCCTTGACCCAGAAAATATAGATATAGATATCAAAATTATGCATCTGTGCCATTAGGTAGCAGATATGTCGGGTTTCGTAGGATTTTGCTGGCGGCCATTTATACATCCAAGATGGCCACCGTCAAGTGCATGGTGAAAATGCAAACATTGGCTTTCGGAATTGGCACACTAAATCCTTTTCAAAAATATAGAGTTTTACAAACCGTCAAAAATTGTAACGAAAATACATAGTGCACCCCACTAGTGTGTGGAGATATCTAAAACTGTATTATATTTCTGGTAAATCAGAGATAAATTATTGTCTTCGTGCACAGAAATAGGCTTGTATATCTTTTCGCACTGTTTTTGCCGCAAGACAATACACTATGGGATCGAACACTGAGTTTGAAGATATGACATACACCAGTACAATGTAGAGCTTATCTAAATATGGGTTTTCACCAGGCTTATATTTATGCAGTAGAAGGTAGATATTGGCAGGACCCCAGGCAATAAAAATAGTATTATGACAATGGTAATGGCACGAGCGTCTGCATTGTGGGGCTCCTGTTGAACTTCAAGAGCCTTTGCCGCTCTCAGGACCTGGATGTACTTAAGAACGTGCAGGATTGTGATGGTTGAAACCGGTAGGATCGTATTCAAGATCAGATAACTCATGTTTCTTGCAAAGACATCGCCATCAAACGTGCAGACAGAAACCACTTTATTCTCGTAAATAACATTAAGAGCCGCATAGTATGCGCTGATCGGTGTGTAGTATACACACATAGCTACCCAGATCACCAAACACCAATAGAGCACACACCGGCACGTGACCACAGCGCGTGACCTGAGCGGGTAGCACAGCTGGTAGTACCTCAATCCAGCGATAATATCCACTTCCTGTGCCACCAATGCTTCTATGCAGGAGGTCAACCTACACGTCATAGTAGGCGGATTGAGGACCACCACGGGTAGCATGAACAAAGCAACCCCTGCGGACCCTATACAGGGCACCATATCTGCAAATGCGAGGCTTGTCATAAACACAAATAATGGCGACTTATATTTCTTGGTTGCTAATAAATAATAAACTAAGAAACCATTAAAGCAGACGCCACTTAACAGGTACACGACTGGCAGATCTTTGTACATAAACTCTGGAATGTAGTTATTGCTACCCAGGTGTACGGGTATCTGTAATAGATGATGTGTCGTACCATTGCTTTCCATCCATCTATATGTGGGAACTGATCTGTTAAACATTCCAGATGACATTGACGAGACAGACAATGACATGGCAATGCTATTTATTATGTACACACAATCTCGGATTTCCTACTTCAAACAGTACGATGTCTGCGATTCAAGTTTGTGTACGAAGAGCATTTAGCGATCCTATCTATAGTCTCAGAATTCCTGGAGATGTGCATTCTTTTCTAGGAAGAGAGTTTATGCCTCATTCATAGCGAAGTTCCACCTAATTCTCCGCGTGCTGTAACCTGAATGACCATAGTCTAAATTTGAAGGTAACTATATCAGTACGATGTTGACTATTTTGAAACTAATTTGACTGAGGGAGGTGATGGGTAACCTCGCAGCCAAATTGTTTTAAAATATTCAACAGAATGTTAATTAAATTGTAAATTTATCAAAGATACAATTCGTACACTAGTGACGTACAGTAATTTTCGATTTTCATGACGGAACTATACGCCATTCTGATTGTGACGTCAGTTAACTAGTGACGTAATTGATCAAAACATCAGATACTTGAGTGACAGATCGGATCCATTCTTGTCCAAGGTGTGAGAATGAACAATTCTGGCATAACAGCAAACCTTGCTGCACCGTATTACTCTAGGTACGTGCGACATGGTCATTTGGCCAGCGACTGTTTTCTATCACTTCCCCTAGCAGTAGCAACATTATTATATTATTTGTTCGAACAAGACGACAAAGTTTGTTTTGATATCCAATTTAATGAACCAATTAGTCCATGTGCTTGATGATAAAAGCATAATGGATCAAACGTGCACACAGCCGTGTCTCACAGACCGCTGACTAGGCGTGTGGACCCTACTACTACTGCTGCTACTGCTACTCCCTTTGCTGCTGCTACGGCTGCTGCGGCTACTACTACTACTACTACTACTACTACTACTACTACTACTACTACTACTACTACTACTACTACTACTACTACTACTACTACTACTACTACCGCCACCGTCACCATCACCCGCCACGGCGCCACCACCACCACCACCACTACCGCTGCCGCTGCCGCTACCGCTACCGCTACCGCTACCGCTACCCTACTACTACTACTACTACTACTACTACTACTACTACTACTACTACTACTACTACTACTACTACTACTACTACTACTACTACTACTACTACCCAAGAAGCATTTACCTTAATACAAATCGGTGACTGAAGGGAGTGGAATTCAAACACATGTGCATATCATAAACTTAATATGAATTAATTTTTCTATAATTTAAAAGACTGGAATCATACATAGCGAGTGCAATGACGGTATCCATATAATGCTGAATATTCAAAAGAGTGTTCATCACAAATTATTGACCTACCCGTAAAATACCAAGTAAAATATAAACACTTCAGAGGGATGTAGTCTCTCTCATTTTGTTTTTATTGCAGCTGAATAATCACTACCGGTATATTTCCTAATTACGATTTCCTTGGCTTCTCCATTGGGTTAAACGTCAGTTAAAATATCAAAACTAAATGAGATGAAATACCATATTTTAATATTTGGACCTTTTAATTTAAGTCTATACCGCTCTGTTTTTAATTTAGGTCACTGAACTGTTGTTTAAATGCTACTAACCCTTTCGATGTGTAAGCCAACTAAAACTGACCTCTGTAGTGGTCTTGAAGAATGTCCATTTACAGGTCAAAAGAAGATTATTTTTGAAAATATACCACTGAAATGACTGGCTCGGTAACCGAGCCAGTCATTCCAGTGGTAAATTTTCAAAAATAGTCTTCACTTGGCCTGCAAATGAACCTTCAATTAGCAAATATTTTGATATTCTTGAACAAATTTAGACAGTAAAGGCGTAAAAGTTATATGAAAACAGCATCACATGCTGGAAAGTGTAGGAGAATGAACACGTTTATAATGCTGAATATAACACCTGGGTTTTTTTTACCTGTATCGCCAGACATAAGGGTCAATGCGAGCGTGGAGTGCTTCATTTTGATCTTAAAACATTTTTTCAAAAATTCCGGTTCTACTGGAGGGATCGTCTCCAAACCTGGGTTGTAACTTGCACGTGGGATCCAAAGGATGGAGGGATCGTCTCCAAACCTGGGTTGTAACTTGCACGTGGGATCCAAAGGATGGAGGGATCGTCTCCAAACCTGGGTTGTAACTTGCACGTGGGATCCAAAGGATGGAGGGATCGTCTCCAAACCTGGGTTGTAACTTGCACGTGGATCCGAAGGAGGTTTCCCAATTTTTGCGGGCAAATGCTAAAACGCAAAAGCAACAACTTTCGCCAACATTGTTTTCAAAAGGGACATTTTCGACGTATTTTTAATAACTCTGATTCTAAGGTAGCGATCTTCCCCAAAATCGGTGGAAGTTTGTCCGTGGGCTCCTGAATACGTGTGCCAATTTTGGCGTCAAAGGCTTAAAAGACAACAGCAACAACTTTCAGCGACATTGTTTCCAAAATATACACTTTTGACCTCATGAAAGCGCGATTGAAAAATATATCAACGACGGGGTTATTGGACAAATTTGTCCTGGTTAATCGCGGTATGGCGCACCATCCCCGTAAGACTGAGCGAACTAAAATGATACGTATAATAACTGGGAGGAGGTCTGCGTGAAAACGCGTTACTTGACAGATTTACTTCGTGCATTCGTATGAAAATATATCTGTTTCAACCTCAAATTTCAAGGATAATAATTTTTTTATATCCATATTTTTGCTGACGAACTACTACTTGACATTAACACTTGACTGACTACGGATTCATACTACTGTTGACGACCGTCTCTTATAAAAACAGATGTGATGAAACGGTTTCCCATAATATAGACGTTAATGTCTTTTTAATCCATTTAGAGCATGGGTGATATGGGAAAGAGCAGTACACTTATATTATTCTATGAAATCGTACAAGGAGATTGCCCCGATTATATAACCGACATCATTTCTAGAAAAGACTATAACCTTAGAAATTCAGAAGATTTTATTCCACCGAACTACAATCTTGAAATATTAAAAAACAAATTCATACCCAGTGCTATCAAATTGTGGAATAACTTAGATATAACACTAAAATCTCAGCTCCCTCAGTTTCGATTTTCAAAACAAATCTTACAAAAACTTTTCAAAACGTGCAAGCCAACTAAACAATAATCTGTACAGATATTGCCCGCTTGAATACCCCAACTGCTCTTACTGTCAAAGCCCAGAAACCTCGTAGAATAATTTTTTTGAACGTCCAGGATGTGAAAATGAAAGACTTATTTGATTCCCTTTATGAAATTACACCAGATATTTCCCTGGATATTTTCTTGCAGGGAAGTAAAACATTTTCTACTGAAATTAATGAATATTTACTAAGAAAAGTACATAACTCTATAGACAAACAAATAGGTTTTAACATTATTGAGAGTTCTTTGTATACTTTCTCTATCTATAAACCGATCAGATGTTAATACTGTGTATTTGTGTATGCATGGTGATCATTGTTGATGTGTTTGCGCGATAGGGACCACCATATGGGCCACCAAGCTGTGATCACTAAAACCTATGCTTACCTAATGCATTTTATTTCAAGTTGAAATTATCCTTTGCGGGCAGAATGTGCCGGTTCCTTGTGCGTCGCCGTCTTATGCCCGCAGTGGCTGGCGATCGCTGTAGGCAGGTGTGGCTATACATCACGCTGACTCTCTCTCTCTCTCTCTCTCTCTCTCTCTCTCTCTCTCTCTCTCTCTCTCTCTCTCTCTCTCTCTCTCTCTCTCTCTCTCTCTCTCTCTCTCTCTCTCTCTCTCTCTCTCTCTCTCTCTCTCTCTCTCTCTCTCTCTTATTCTGATTTATGTAAATACAAGTACGCATATTGATGCAAAGCATCAATGGTAAATAGCGTTCCCGGAGGTTATTATAATTCTGAGAATAAACTCAACTGTTTCATAAAAAGATAAAGTTATATAAAGGCATACAAGCCACGCATGACAAAAATATAGGCGGACAATACCACAAAAGAAGGAATATTTCTTGCAAAAAGATATGGGCAGTATTAGCTATGGGCTAGGAAAAGCAGCTTATATTTTTCTTCAGTCCAACAATTTTTCTATCCATCCTTTTTCTCCAGGTCAAACTCCTTAACAGAGAGTGGAACAGACAAAATTAAGAGCAGTCAGTGATGAGAAAATTGCACTACTGCATCAACAGAGAGTAACAGATCGAATGTGGGTCATTAGGTATCAACAACTTGTAAAGACAAAGAAATCAACAGAACTGGTAACCCAGTCAGTAGAAAATCGGCGCAAGAAGCAGTACAGACCCTGACACCCATTCAAACATATTAAGGAAGACTGTAAAGAATATTTTAAACCTAAATCTTGATACCTTCTTAAGCAGACGTGAAGAGCTTATTACCCTGAAATATATTGGTTAAATATACACTGCAATGCTAGTGAGATGCACAAAGCAAGTATGTTTTTGATGCAATACAGGACCCCGATCTGTACCAACAGATAACCTTTTCAACAAAGTTAAGTGGCCAGGATAGAACCAATACCGTGAACCTAGTTTTCTCCAACGAAAATGATATAGTAGAAAACATTCTGACTGAAGACCCAGTGGGAAACAGCCACGACATTGTGATCCGTTTCATTTAGCTATCGTATCTATGCCACCTATCAAACGATATCTTTACTGGGAACAGTAACAAACTATTAAATCAAATATACTTGCTCGACAAAAAGACCAGTATCGGCCTCAACCGTTGTAATGATGACGATCTTGATGACCATATGTACAAATGTTAGGGTATTAGCCTGATAAGTCAGGTTCTACCAGTACACGCGTCTAATAATATGGGATATATAGAAATATTTTCACAGTACTATAATAAATATTTGGTGGTAGAATTATTACAATATTTCGCACAGTACGAGAACATAATGAGTTCTACATGGCCTTATGTTCGAAAACTGGCTACAAGACATGTAGAGATATTCTGGTACCGAATATAGTACATTATTGGCATTTGACAATGGTGTGCCACTACTAAATTGCATATGACGAAATTACTGTATAGTAAACATCTTTTAAACCTTTGATACTTTATTAGTATTTATTTTATTAATGCACTGGCAATGCACGGCTTCAATTTCCACATGCTAACCAGCTGACAGTCATGCACCCATTAGTTTAATTTGTTGATCACCATCTCCCCAGTCGAGGATCGAACCGCCATATTGCAACTACGCATGGCATCAGCAACCAGACATCTGCGCCAAGACAGAAAATCGTTGATCTGACAGAATTTGCGCCAATTTTCGGTATGGAATTGTGTACTATGAAATTATGTTCCTGTAGAATTTTTTTAAATTCGGAATACAACTAGAATATTTCATATAAGTATTTGTGGGTGAAATTCTGGGGGTGAACGTATTGCAATGAAAACCATGAATTGGCCTAAGTTTCAGCTTATTTATGTTACGAAATTTTAAAATCTCACTACGTCGTAAGCTTATGACTATACCTATCTAAACATATGGGTGATATTCTGGGCCGAACCCATTATGAGCGATATGTCAGGACATATCGACACCTATCTGAATTGGGTGAATGTGAACCAACCATATTACAATGGGGCCATATGGCGAATATGTAGCTACATATTACCAAATTACCTGATGGTAGAATCGTGTAAAAGCAGTAGTACATATTCAGTTATATACAGCTTTATGTAAAAAAATGATTACAACCGAGATTATAATACTGAATATAGTTGTTGGCATTTGACAACTGTCCGTGGCTACTAAAATTATTACGTGGTAGAAATCTCAAGATTCATTAGCGTATTCATATCCCTATCTAACCATATGAGTGAAATTATTTAGTGACACATATTGCAGACGGTAGGGTATTGAAAACCGCAGATCTGCCAACATTGGAACAAATTTATGCGACGATACTACGAAAATACATCACGTTCGAATTCTTTTAAATTCCCAATGTAACTAGCATATTCAAACTCCTATATGTCTATATGAACGAAGTGTCTGGAACCGACCATATTACCGAAAACCATGAATACACCATCATTTAAGCTAAATTTTGCGTATTAAAATTACTTCATCTAGAATTTGTTACATTCGGAATATAACTAGCATATTAAAGTTCAAGTCTATGTGGGGTAAATTATGGGGCTGAACATACTACAGACAATAGGGCACCGCAAACTGTGGTGGTTTATTAACACAATGAACCTTTCCAGTTTAGCTATGCCCCGCCCATCTCTAGCTAAACTCCACCCATACCACTCTCGAGTTGGGATCGATGGATTTCTGAACTTCTAGACGATAAATTTTAAGAAAACTTTACAGGTAAGCCGTGGAATATGTTGACACTAACTTGACTAGGCCCTGTTACTGCCTATGGCAGCAACAGCACCCAGTCAAATTTCTTTCAAAATATTCAACAGCATTTTTATTAAATAACAAAAACATACAATTCGTATAACGTGTCAGATTATTAAGCATTTAACATGGACTAAATCGAGTCAGTCATGACGTAATTATTATGACGTTATCCTATGCGTCACTTAAATAATTAAGACGTCATATGACGTAATATGATGGATAGACAACCTGAATAGGCCCATTAGCAAGTGGTATTAATTATCCCCGTTCCGTCAGAGGATGAGTGTATTGTATTCGGGTCTACGTGCGTTCGGGATGGCAAGGGTCTACAATCTCTGATTGGCCTTGTTAAAATATGTGACCTATAAATACGGGTGCTCTCTTAATACAAGTGGTCCATATTATGTGGACCACGCATTAACAAGTGTTATTAGCTCTGTAATGCTCAATTTGCTCATGTCAATTTCATTAGAGGGATCCATTTCTAGGTATGCCACGCCTATTTCTAGCTAAGCTCTACCCCTTTTTTGCGTGTTGGAATCGATGTACATATATATATGCTGAATAATGAATTCCCAGACTTCCAATTTCAAGGTAACTATACAGGTGAGCTGATGACTATTTTGAAACTAATTTGACTGGGTGCTTTTAAAGGCTTGCTGCCTCTAGCCGCAACAACGCCAGGTCAAATTGGTTTCAAAATATTCAACACTATGTTGATTAAACAGTAAAGACAATTCGTACACTTGCCGGACTATGCAATGTTCATGACTGAGTTCGATACGCCATTCATTTAAACATTTTGGATTGTGACGTCAGCCTGTATATGACGTAATTGAGTATGACGTCATATCCATCAGTTACAGATCGAATCCACCCATTATCATAGAAAATGGCTGTTGATTAAATAGCAAAGACATACAATTCGAACAGCGTATAATGAAATTAGTTTCAAAATATTCAACAGCATGTTGATTAAAAAGTAAAGACGTGCTATTCGCATACTTGACTGGCTGTTCAATGTTCCTGGTGACGCTAGATACGTCATTCATTACACATTTTGATTGTGACGTCCAGCTACATCTGACCTAAATTTTATTTATGACGTCATATACTGCAGAAACAGATCAGAAAGATCCATTATCATAGAAAACGTCCTATGTCTAATTGCCATCCAAGAGACCATTGTGGTTTTTCTTTTGCAATTTACTACTGGAATTATAGGATCGGTTATCCAACCAGTCATTCCAATGGTAAACTTTCAAAACAAGTTCTCCGGCGAGTAGTTAGTGCAAATGGACATTTCTCACGATCACTGCAAGAAGCCAGTTGTGGTCAGTTTGATAGGTTGCTAAAGTGGACATATAAGAGACGCCGTGCGTGGGAGTGTGCTTGAGTACTTTCATCTGCAGAAGGAATGATAAACATGTTTTGTACGCAGTCCTCCAGCAAAAGAAGAGTACTTATTTAGGGTAGTTATTTGAAAGTTCCATTGGCTGTTTATTAAAATAATTAAGTGGTCATCGCCGCACAAACTCTATTACAGTCGGACCAGAACAAATAAGAGAACTCGCCATGAATCACGCACATGAACATAATAATTATGAGATATCCAGCAATCTAAAAATAGAGCCGTGTCTTCGCGTGGAGAATTATTAGATCTCGTATCGATGGAGATCTCGTGAGACACAGCCCCACAATCCCCTGCGCGAAATGGCCACGCCTATAGGCATTTCTAGACAGCAATAAATAGAAGTATGCCCGTGGAGCGGGCACGCAATAAAACTAAATTGTGTATATAAGTTTAATTATATGCTGCCGTCTAACAATTCTGTAGAGAGCAGGCAAGAGTAAGTTGCCAGAACTTGTGCCCAATCCCATTGCACAGATGTTACAATAAAATATGTTTAAAAAAACATAGGATACACAACTGCTACACATAATGGTATGTATGTATGGTTACTGTATTCTGCGGCTGCAGTAGTAGAAACATTCTACAGCTGCAATCAGCCGTTCTTCGCTTTTGCCTACCGTGTCTTGTCCTCGGCCAAAATCCTTCGCTTCCTCAGGTCCATTCTTGACTTGAGCATACCTGGTCCTGCCTTCTTGAGGTCACGTCGTAGCACGCTTAGCAGATTTGTGCGATGACGTCATCTCCTGGCTCTGCATTCGCTGGTTCCGAGTAGGGCGAATTCCAATGCTCTCTGAGCTGGTGTGTCTTCTGGCATCCTTAGCACATGGCTAAACATGGCCCATCTTTGCTGGGCGACTTTTACAGTCAGCAGCGACATGTTACACATCTTCTATAGTGCATCGTTGGAAATTATGCTGTCTGGCCATCGGTGTACAGTAATGGTGCGTAGGTGTTTGCGGTGGCAGGTCTAGAGCTGCCTTTGGATCTGCCCAACTATTACAGTTGTACATCATCAAAGATACGCAGGTTACATTGTATAAATGTAGTCTTTTTGTCAAGGGCACCTTTGATCTAGGAATCCATAGCTTCCAGAAGGACTGGAAAGCTATGTTCCCCATGATGCAACGTGCAGCAATGTCAGCATTACTGCAAAGCAATGAGCCCAGGATTTTACCTTTCCTCCATGGTTCGCTGCCATGGAGTGGATCATCATTTTCTTTAATTTCATGCTTTGTAGATAGGTATATGTGGTTGAACTCTGCTTTGGATTCATTCATAAAGAGATTCTCAATTTTCAGTTTGCTTGCAGCTGTTTGGAGAAGTTCGTCAAGGGATTTCTTTTCCTCGTGTATAAAGTCCACATCGTCGGCATGTTCCATCTCTAGCGGTATGCCCAGTATTGCCACCAGGGGTTTTGGTCTTGTCGAATATTCCCAAACGGATTTCAATGCAGCAGTCAGGTAACCAGTGAAAAGCACAGGGGACAGACCATCTCCCTGTGGGGAGTGGATTGGTGTCCCAAACTCTACACACTTCACTGACTTGACTCGTACTCTCCGCTTGGTGTCTACAAGCAGTAGTCTCACTAGTCGTAGCTCATCTTCATTGCAACTGGCCTGGCGTGGGACATCTAGCATCTTTGAGCGTTTAATTGTGTCGAAGGCTCGTGACATGTCAATGCCCATTTTGTGGAAATCCCAGTGTTTGGACATGACTACCGACACAAGCATGGGTTGAGCCCATACAATGTCTGCACGGCTGCGTCCACGTTTGAAGCCACTTTGACGTGATCCGGTGAAGTCGTTGATCTTGTATCGGATGTGGCATAGAGTAACATTGGATGGGACTTTCCGTATGCTGTTAAGGAGCACAATGGGCCGCAGATTGGCTGGGGCCCTGGTCTGTTCTTGGGCTTGGGTAGCGCGATAAGGATGCCTTGGCCTACAGCGTCGATGGGAAGGTGGTGCATAAAAGCTGAATTGATTATGTGCGTGATCGGTTTTGAGATAATGTTACTTGCATATTTGAATAGTTCATTGCTCATGCCATTAGGTCCAGATGCACGTCCATTTTTCAGGGCTTTAAGTACCTTCTTAATCTCTGCTGTATTAATTGGTGTTAGTAATGGCATGGGGTCTCCTGAGAATGGGTGCAGGCGCTCATCATCGTGATCTGTGAACTGTTCCTTGAACCATTCTCGAATTACCTCGGCTTTGCCCTGGTCAGTCCCGATAAAGTGTCCTTCAGAGTTGTGTACAGTTAGTGGTGGTGTGTAGACAGCAACTCTCAGTGCTTGGGCTGCCCGAAACATTTTGTGGCAGTCATCCGTGGCAGTGATTTCACGTCCGAAATGGCCGCCATAATACAAAACTGGCCATATTTGACCATGAGACCGGCTAGGAAGATACTTCTGGTGTTTATGCATAGGTTTTGGGGTGTCAAGGAATCCAAATTTTGGATTATCAAAGATATGGTGTTACTCAGTTAGCCATATCCAAGAAGGCTGCCATTATGGCAGCCTTCTTGGATACGGTTGACTGAGTAACGCCATATCTGGAATTTTGGAATATCTGGGCTTCCAGATGAGTGAGATTAATAAATCATGAATGATATATCCGAGATGAGAGATAAGGATACTGCATCGCGTGTTGACCCACTAGGGGGAAATGGAAGCTCGAAAAGTATCAGATTCGAAAGAAAGGGAGAAGATCACAATAATTAAAAAGCTGAATTGACCCATAAATACAGATTGGCATATTGGAAACATTGTCAATATTGTCGCAGACAGAATTTCCCTTAAAGGCGCAAATGCAGACAAGAATGTAGCGATAGGCAAAGAACATCTTGTGAAATATGGATAAAATTTACAAGAATGTTTCCATAGTACTCGATCAACAAACGTTTTAACTAAGGCCAAGAACAAGACAATTGTGAAGATTGGTTCTGCTGCCGTATTCGACGCATTGTATTCACATAGATATGTAGAATATATTTATGCATTAACTGTCTCCAGTACCAACATCCATGTTGCTGACAATGGTGGTATGCTAATAACAAAATCTACGCTGACGCAACAACTTCAGGTTGAACACTCCGCTCGAACATCATGGCAGCTAGATGTCTTAATCGCAGATGGATGTGCAATTCCCTGGTTCATTCACTGGTCAGCAGAGTCTTTGTTAATAGATGCATATGATATACATCACCAACAAACATAATCAAACTGATGTGTATGTTAGCGTTGATAGATATTACGACTACATCATTAAGAGTGCAATCAGGAGTTCCAGTACAGTCTGCAGACGAGTAGAGAACATAACCTCAAATTAGATCATCCTTTTCCCGCTCAGAGAATTGTTCTATCTGTAACATGTGCTCCAAACTTTAAGCTGTATCGATAAAACAACAGGCTACTAGCCACAGACTCATAGTTACTGGATTTAGCCCTATCCCACATCAAGTTCAAATGGGACAATTGTTGCAAAGGGTTGGGATACGGACATCGCACGAAGATGTAGATGCCATTATTGTACAGCAAATGGTGTCTATAGCAGCACATGACTCATCAAACAGCATTAGTGAGAAACGTGAATGATACTGATGTGTTTATCCTCCTTATTTATATGTTCTAGACACAAAACATAATATACGGTCTCTTTATGGAGGCAGACAGTCGAAAGAGCTTTTGTGGATATAGCGGCAACAGTTCGAAAGCATACTGCAATCATTCCACATGTCTTGGCAGCTCAGGCAATATCAGGATGTCACACAGTTTTATGCATGTTTCGGAATCGGAAAAGCCACTGCCTTGTCGGTATTAATCAAAGTGTACACACTCGAAAACATGTGTGCCGCTGGAGCAGATACTAACGGCGTTGTTAAGGAGGCCACACCATTTGTAGCGATGTGTTATGAAAGCAAGGTTACAGAAAGTATTCAAATGTTCGCTATCAAATATGGATACGAAAGTGTTGCAAAACAAAAGGCCACAAATACTCCAAAACATAGATCACTTCCATCAAAATCAGAGGCATTTGTTGAAAATGTCAAACGTCTCCAGCTGCATGTTGCTATTTGGAGGGCAGCATTAGAATATGAGCCACCGAATCGTCATGTTCAAAACTATGCGTGGCTCAGGGATGATACCTTACAGTTTCTTATACCATTGACCGTGCCGTCTAATGCGCAAGCTTTCCGCCTGAAATTCTACAGATGATTAAATGTCAGTGTAGCACTAATAAATCCTGTGAGACAGGGAAATGTTGCTGCTACAAGGATAAACTTGCCTGTACAGTCCGATTGTCGCAACTCATGGGCAAAGTATGAAATACAAAAAGAAGACAATAATCAACTAGAAGATGAAGATGAATAACTTTGTAACAATCTAGTATTCTAATCACTGTCACACGAAATTTATTGGTTACAATTTATATTTTGCCAATGTAGTAACAATTTCTGGGCATATCCATAAGAGAAACATTAATGGCCCTTTCCAGGTTTAGCTATGCCCCGCCCATCTCTATCTACGCCCCACCCACACTTCGCCGTGTTGGGATTGATTGATCCCCGAATGCCCTAGCTATAAATTTCCTGAAAACTATGCAGGTATGCTGTTGAATATTTTGTAACTAATTTGACTTGGTGCTATTGCTAACTATGGTTATTAAATAGCAAAGACATGAAATTCGAACAGCGTGTCGGAGTATTACGCATTTAAGACGGAATAAATCGAGTCATTCTTGACGTTAGGATTATGCCGTCATCCTACACGTCACGTATTTGATTATTACGTCATATTTTGTAACTAATTTGACTTGGTGCTGTTGCTGCCTATGGCATCAACAGCACCCAGTCAAATTAGTTTCAAAATATTCAACAGAATATTTATTAAATAGTAAAGACATACAATTCTTACAACAACGCATAGACCGTCTTCAAATATGCGTTCGTGACGTACTTATTGACGTCATTCATGCGGTCAGTCATTATGATGTCATTCTACACGTCGCGTAGTTGATTATGACGTCAGAGGATTGGTTGATAAAGTGGAAAGTTCTATTCATCAATGGACTACATGTGTGGGATGGAAATTTATTTTGTACTTTGAAGTAATCAGTTTTATTTCTTTTCGTTTTAATTGCATTTATATATGCCAATTTAACCCATGCCCATTAGCTTGGAATGTGAAAATTCTTGTACACTGACAAACAAACATTGCGGTTGAAAGTATTCCTTTAAAGTAGGCTGCACTAGGCTGTAGACTTGACAACAGAAGTAACTCCATCTGTTAGATTATGTAAAAACTCTGAATACATTGACCACAAAAAGCTAGTCATAGACACCAGATTTATTAATTTAGCTCATATGGAAGGTAAGATATTATAAAGCTGACTGAGTAACCTCATATTTTGGATAGTGTAAAATATGGATTCCTTGAGCCCTGCAACTTAGTCATAGAGACCTGAATTATCTTCATAGTCGGCCTGGGTGCCAAAATATAGCATTGTGGCGGCCATTTTGGACGCCATCTTGGATTTCTGTTTCTCCAAAGATGACAGTGTGGCATCATTCAGGTTAGTAATTAGTACATCTTAAAGGTACACAATCCAGCAAGTGAAGGCAATCAGGAATCGCATTTTGCACGGTACAAGACTCTGCCACCAGGCTATAAAAGGAAATCCAGAAGATTGTGCTCTTAGAGAATACAGCGTGATTGGAAACACAACTTTACTAAAAATGTAGCATCTTGCGCAGTTTTAGCAGGATGTCTGTGTTGCGTGTACAAGTCAGTCTGAGAAAGAACAAGCCCATTAAAATGACGACTGTCGTGTCATAAAATGGATATCGCTAAATAGCCGTGCCTCCATGCCTCCGGATTTATCCGGAAAATGCGGATTTTTAATAGGGCTCTAGATTTCCGGAGATCCTGTGAAATATTCGGATTTTTTTCATCTACCTATCAAATTCTTTTTGTGCAAATTAACTAATAATGTTAGCTACTAAGTGTTAATAAATAAATCTCTTGAATTATATTTTTGCCTTTGCAATTTGTAATAGACAAGCTATAGTTTAAATTGATGATTTGTATGTATGTCTGCATGCTCACGCATGCGAACACTGGAAGAGCTATGTCCGAAAAGGGCAAACCGCGTGCTTTCGCTCTTGCCCAAACTTATTTTCCGGACATAAAATCATGACAAACTAGTCGCCCTGTAAACATTGCTCGTAACCTTTGAGGAAATGAAAACTAAATCTAATTTTTAAGCACGACCTTACCTCAGGTGAAGAGTTTCAGCCATTCGGCTGAATTCCGCCAGTTGCTGCCGTTACGGTAAGATACAGGGTCCGAACACAAAGCCACTGTCTGATATGTAAAAGAGGATTCCAGTTTTAATTATTCCCCGCCCAGCTAAGCTCCTTGGGATCAATCGATCCATACAATCTCTGAAACTCAATTTCCAGAAAGCTATAGAGGTAAGCTGTTAAATATGTAGAAACTAATTTGATTGAGTGCTGATGCTGCATATGGCAGCAACAGCGCCCAGTCAAATTAGTTTCAAAATATTCAACATACAGTTTATTAAATAGTAAAGACATACAATTCGTACAACTTGTCGGACTATTAAGCGTTTGTGACATACTATATTCTGTCATTCATGACGTAATTTATTATGACGCCAGCCTATATGTGACGTAGTTGATTATGACGTCATATGATTGACCGAGACACCGGATTCATCAATTCCCTGGCATTGCCATAAATGAATCATCAAAATAAGATCCCTTGTGGTTGATGTGTATGGTGACACTGACGTTTTAACCTACCCGCGTATTGAATAACTTTGACTAGTGTATATGTTAGTTAACAGCCGAAGTCAGCTGTTTTTTGTGAGTGATTCGCTACCTACAATTGATGGATGCAATATAAATGTTGCAATAATCGCATTATCTCCCCATGGTGTCTCTGTTCTGTGAACGTTGTTTGATTGAAGATAGCGAGATATAATCAAATTCCTGCCTGAATACTGTCGGTACAAAGGCTGCATGGTTAAAACATCTTGTACTATTTCTTTCTGATTCAATAAAAGCATATCACTACCTCCGCCACCATACCCCAACCCCATACTCAATTCGACTTGGCCCATCCCTCCATAACTCCACCCCACCCCACCCCATCTCCCTCTCACTCCCCTCCACCTCCACCTCCACCTTCGCCTCTCTCTCTCTCTCTCTCTCTCTCTCTCTCTCTCTCTCTCTCTCTCCGCCATTGGTCATAAAATGATAGCATTCACGAATATACTTCTTTTATTGAAATCATGTTATCAGATGTTGCTTAGTGACACGCCTTTGACAACTAGTCTCATTCTGCAGTGTTAAATAAAAACTCTCGAATTATAATGGATAATTTGAATACTGAGTTGGTTTGATTTGATTTGATTGTGATAAAAACAACTCCCTTCAGATTACATAATACGCAAAAAGCGAGAGCGTTATCCAAGGCAAGATTGACTGAAAGGACAATGGTCAATTAATAATCGCTTAATCCTTTGAACTAGAAAAAACAACTACGATAGATTATGTTGAATTTTTTAAAACTAAGCTGGCAGCAACAGTTTCCTGTCGAATTTGTTTCAAAATATCCAACAGCTTACCTGTATGTATGGTTGCCTTGAAACTGATATACTGGGTCGATAGCCTTCAAATGGTTCACATATTTTCTTTATTGTCTTATACATCAACCGATGAATCCAGTTTTAGTTATGCCCCGCCCATTTCTAGTTAAGCCCCGCCCATGCTTTGCGTGACTTGGGATGGATCGAACCCATAATTCCCAGAATCCCAATATTACGGTAACTATACAGGTAAACTGTTGACTATTTTGAAACTAATTTGACTTTGCCCTGTTGCTTCCTATGCCAATCAAGTTTGCTTCAAAATTTTCAACAGTTTACTATTATTAAATAGTAAATCCATCGAAGACATTCAATTCGTACACTTGATGGACTATTACAGATTCATGAGGAAGTATTTCTGTCAATTATGATTGTGACGTCAGCCTACATATGACATAATTGAGTATGACGTCATATACTTGATCGACAGATTGAGTTTATCCATTGGAACTTATTCAAGCTGACAATAAAATAATCATAGGCAGCAACAGCGCCCAGTCAAATTAGTTCCAAAATATTCAATAGCTTACCCGTATAGTTTTCTGGAATTTGATAGTCAGTGAGTTCAGAGATCGATCGATCGCAACACGAGCAAGGTGTGGGTGGAGCGTAGCTAGAGATGGAAGGGGCATCGCTAAAAATGGAAAGGACCATTATCAACAACAAGCTTATATATTTCATTACATAACATTGATAACACAGGTTACTGCGCGGGTACTGGGCCAATGTCGGGTATTGACCTAGTAACGGCCCAGAATGTTTATTAAATTGTAAATTCGTTTAAAGACATGTGCTTCGTACAATTTTGTAACTTAATTTTAGATTTTCGTGACGGAGCTACGTCATTATGATTGTGACGTCAGCTAACATGTGATGTATTTGATTATGACGTCATATACTTGAGTGACAGCTAGGATCACTCTATTCAAACAATAATATGGATATTTCCAACAATAGCATTTGCGTGACATTTTCCATTGAACTACAGTGCATCTCATAAGTTAAAATCTGTCCAAAACACACACAGGTTAGTTAGTATAATTTTGAACACGGTGTAAGAAATGTTCTGTTGACTATTTTGAACAAAACTGGATCGGAAGACATTAGGCAGCAATGTCTTCCAATTCATTTCACCTTTTCAGAGTATCCACGCATCATCTGACCTCTTATGACGTCATAATCAGCTAAGCACGTGTATAATGACGTCACAATCATTACGTCACAAAGGGTTCCATATAGACCGTCATCAAATCTCAGAGTCCGACACGTTGTATAAATTGCATGTCTTTGTAATTCTTTGCTATTTAATCATCATGCTGTTGAATATTTTGAACCTAATTTAGGCAGCAACAGCACCAAGTCAAATTAGTTTCAAAATATTCAACAGCTTACCTGTGTATTTTCTTTTGGAAATTGATAGTCAGGGTGTTCAGAGATCGATCGATTCCAACACGAGCGAGGTGTGGGTGGAGCTTAGCTAGAGATGGGCGTGGCATAGCTAAAACAGGAAAGGTCCATTATGTTAAAAATCGTCAACAGTTCATGTTTTGGAAACACGCTAAGCTATTTCCGATGCACTGCACTGTAGTGTATGACCCATACGCTTAAAGGAACTCTCACTTTATTTTTACTATCCATTTAAGTGACGGAATATGTCACGCAAAAACAATACATGCCATTTTTAGCTCTTTATTATGCCGCCAAGTAAAATAATCAGGCTTTAACAGCTAAATGTTGATACATTTCTCAAGTGTCTGAAGGCTGTCATGACTTCCTTTTCAACAAATCCGAAAAAGTCTGTTTGCCTCGGATTATACGCGCAATCTTACGTATTTGTCAGGGTCGCGTAAAAATAACAATACAGGTAAGCTGTTGAATATTTAATTATATATTTTTATTTAGAGTTAGATCAATTTCAAAACATTCATCATGCTTACAATAGACTTCTGATGTGTGATTAGTATTCCTTCAATATGTGTATCTATATTGTCTTCAACATTTGGAGATTTCAAGTAATAACATCACTATAATTAATACATTATGGATGCGCCAACAAACAGAATGCATCACATGCAGATTAATATCTTCGGGTTTAACCCCTTTGGACCCGACAAACGAAAACACCACAGTAAATTACGATTTAATAAAGTATTCTATTGAGTATTTTGAAACTAATTTGACAGTGAGCTCTTGCTGCCATAGGCATCCTACCTGTACTGTTAGCTTGAATGTACGGTTCTGGAAACTTAAGTTTCAAGCTGTTAAACGATATGGTTGAATTGGTATTTGTACGCGAACGCAGCCAGCATGATAGTTGGCATTTTAAAATTGAATTTAGACTTTTATCATAAAACACACACCATATATTCATGTCCATTCTATGCGCTTTTAGTATAGTTAAATCATCAGATATAGAAAGCTCTAGCAATCGTAAATGAATGGCAGCTATCTTGTATACCATCTTATATTTTGTGTTGCTACCTGGGGACCATTGTGGAGCTACATAGTACATTGGTCATTTTCCTTTTGAGCAGAAATATGCTTGTATATCTTTTCGCACTGTTTTCGCAGCAAGACAGTACACTATCGGATTGAGCACAGAATTGGAAGCTATGCCGTAAGTCAGCACCAGGTATAGTTTATCTTGGTATGGGTGTTCGCCAGGTGCATAATTATGCAACAGGACGTAGATATTAGCAGGACCCCAGGCGATGAAAAATAATATTATGACAATGGTAATGGCGCGAGCGTCAGCATTGTGACGCTCCTGCTGAACTTCAAGAGACTTTGACGCTCTCAGGACCTGGATGTATTTCAAAACGTGAAGGGACGTGATGCTAACAAACGGTAGGACCGTATTCAAGATCAGATAGCTCATGTCTCTTACAAACACGTCGCCATCGAACGTGCACACAGAAACAACCCTATTCTCGTAAATAACATTATGTGCTGCAAAGTAAGCGCTGATCGGGGCGTAGTATACACACATCGCTACCCAGATTCCCAGACACCAATACGCCACAAAACGACACGTGACCACAGCACGCGATTTCAGTGGGTAACAAAGTTGATAGTACCGCAGCCCAGCGAAAAACATCAGATGATAGCCACTTCCTGTGACCCCAATACTGGCTATGTAAGTAATCAGTGCACACGCCATCCTTGGTGGGTCCAAATCTACCACTGGTTCTAGAAACCAGGCCCATCCAGCAAAACCAAGACAAGATATAATATCTTCGAGTGCTAAGCTTGTCATGAAGGCAAATAAAGGCGACTTATATTTCTTGGTTACTAGTAGATAGTAAACTAAGAAACCGTTAAAGACAACTCCACTTAACAGATACGCGACTGGCAGCTCTTTGTACATAAACTCTGGTATATAGTCATTGCTACCCAAATGTATTGGTAGTTGCAGCATGGGCCGCGATGTTCTGTTCTGTGGCATCCAGTGGTAGGTTTGAGCGGTTCTTCTAGAACTAGGCATCTTCAGAACACGCAGGAAATGCCGTTAACAACAAGTCTATCTTGTTAATATCTGTAGAAAATCCGATGATTTTAGTCAGTTAGTTGTACAAAGCACACATTGCTAGGTGATGGCACACTAACTTGAAAGACGGTCAACAAAGTTTCACATTCCTCTCATAGCACTAAGAACATACGTTTGGAAACATGGTTGAAAATCCTATATCAAACATATAATACCTCAACACTGACTCTCACATAGCAAAAACGACAAATTCTTTATGGTGTGAGGAATATGATGTTGGATATTTTGAAATTAATTAAATGTGTCGTATATTCACTATATACTTCAGTTTAGTAATTTAGACGATACATTACTGAACACTGTCCCATGAAGAACGCGAACATTCGCCGAACATTCCCCTTCCTGAACATACTCCATATCTTGCTATTTGCAATAGAGGCGATTATTATGGCAACCGAGTTGATTACAGATCGAATTTCTATGCTTTCCAGTAAATTAGTAACGTCTTGTTATGATTGTATCGTTTCTTTGGTTAATATACCAATGCGCACGTGGTAGCTATTCTGCCCATTTGTTTGATGGTAGGATCACAATAAGGTAATGCACCTTAGGCGTGTCTCTCAAAGACCACTGGGCTGAGCAGATAATAATGATGGTAAGAAAAATTGATGTCTTCAAACGATTCTTTGTACGGACCCCTGTTATCGATCGAGGTTATTTGGTTCATTATATTGCAAACAATATTATTAAACGACAGCGGGCTGTTGCATACTGTCTCACGATGTGTACTTTCTGAAGGCTATGCCTCTAGGGATGCAGAACATATGGGTAGGATGAGATAGTAATCGTTCGCTAATGTTCACCTTCATGGAATCACAGGGTTGCCACATTTGATGACAAAATACGTGTTTTGTTTCTATTTAACGACGTCAATTGAGGGATCTGATCTGTCACTAAAGTACCTGAGAGTTATAATTAAATATGTCACTTGTGAGGTGTTGTCACCATTAAAATTGCATAGTCCATCGAAAGTCCGTCACATCTGTTTATAAATCGTATGTCTTTAGTGCATTTATAAATGAATATACATTTTCTTGAATATATTGTATCTATACATTTATGAGATGTCGATCAACGTAAGATACTAGAACGAGCGCCTGTCTAGTTTGTCAGTGCAAACTCATAGTCGAAAGCCTGAGTATTTATTTAAGTATGACCGACACACTGCATCATTTGACAGATGTCCTCAATTTTCCTTGTTCCTTGCTTCCATATCATATTCTGGTAGAGTCCCGGTAAATCCATAACGACTCACATCTTCCTTATCATTTTCACATCGGCACTATATGGACATTGCTGTACTCTGGAATTTCCATTATGATGTGGTACACGCACGCACGCACGCACGCACGCATCCACGCACTCACCCACGCACGCACGCACGCACGCTCGCACGCACGCACGCACGCACGCACGCACGCACACACGCACACGTCAGATGCCAACGCTGCATCGGCCTGCGCACCTACCTAAGCACGTTTGACATTATTGGATACTCATTAACAGTGACATATTGATTAGTGGCAGGATGCTTTTTAGACAGTTGGAGCATCGTGGAGTAACTCTTTCTTCAAGAGGATGAATATACAAGATGTATCCCATAACAAACATGGACTTGCCAACCCTATCCCCACAAAAAATCTTGCATTCGTAAGCAAACGAAGAGGCGTAGCTATCATGTAGGTATTTAGAAGGGAGCTCGTGTGCCAAACACAGACATCACATCCATGCAGCGACTTCGGATAATGGCTGGACTGTGCTGGGTGAACAAATACCTGAATGCAAGTGGTGAGAGTGTCAGCGACTACACCGTGTGCTGGCTGATATTATAGATAATGAACGTGACAAGGAAGTAAATGGACAGAAAGATAGTTCAACTTACAATGATAGCAGGAATCAAGCTGATCAATCAGCATAGGATAGGAAGAGTGAGTAATTTATATACGATAAGTTCACATGTGTTTAACATAACTAGAACTAGGCATCTTCAGAACGCGCAGGAAATACCATTAACAACAAGTCTATCTTGTTAATATCTGTAGAAAATTCGATGATTTTAATCTGTTAGTTGTACAAAGCACACATTGCTAGGTGATGGCACACTAACTTGAAAGACGGTCAACAAAGTTTCACAGTCCTCTCATAGCACTAAGAACATGCGTTTGGAAACATGGTTGAAAATCCTATATCAAACATATAATACCTCAACACTGACTCTCACATAGCATAAACGACAAATGTTGGATATTTTGAAATTAATTTTGCTTACGAATGCAAGATTTTGGTGGAGATAGGGTTGGCAAGATTTTTTGTTTGGCATGTAAAAGTTACAAATACAAGCATTTACTTTTCGAAACAAAAATATAATTTTTATATAACACCAATCAAATAATGCTTCAAATGATTACTTTAGATTTATGTCAAAAGCTACCATAAGGGAAAGAATGTATCAAAAAATTGGACAATCGTTATTAATAATTTGTTATTAAGAATTATTAGATTAAAAATTATATTAAAATTGTTCTAAATAATCTTAACAGTCATATTGTAGTTTAAAGAGCCAACATTTGTAATGGTGCGGGCAGAGGTAAATCATCTCGCCATATATGTACCGTTATGGGGGTTTATTTAATGTTTGCTGACTGAGCGCTGGTTACTCTTGTGTGTGTGATGGCATATCACGCCATTAAGGGTTCCAGTAGCTAATCCATTCAGTGACTTGTATACTAAGATACATGTTACAGTATTCTTCTTGGAAGTGCAAGCCAATACAGTCATTAAAAAACTGGCAGAAGGTGATCGTAACGGCTATTACGTGTGATTGGTCTTACTTCACTGTAATAGATCTAGTGTGGTTTCTGTAATACTAATTAGAAGTACATTGGCGTAAGCTAATTTAGATATAACCAATCTTAGTTACTGGAACTGATACATGTTTTCCCGATTCGACCATCAAACCTAGATAAGTTGAGCGAAAAACAGAACTTCATTGCAGATTGCACTTCTAGCATTCCGAACACATGATCTCATTTTCGTCAGCATTTAGCATAAGAAATTGATCTTTCATCCATACTTGTGTGTTAGCCACATAGTTCTCAATTTTCCGAATAACAGCGGAACTATCGCACTTTTTGAACCAGATGTAAATCTGTGTGTCGTCAGCATAGAGATGCTAGCTTAATCGATATCATGATTACGAACAATGTCCAACCCCACCCCCAGCCCCAGTTGGGTTGTATATGTAATTAACTACAGTGGCCCCAACACAGAACACTGTGGAACACCGAATGCTAATTACTGAGGATTAACAAGTCTATCGTTGCTATTAACCGTTTATATTCTGATAGTCAAGTATGAATTGAACCATGCTAGAGCTGAGCGTTGAGCTCATATAGTGCTACGCAGCTGAACCCACGCTTAAAGCCACTTTGATATGATCCAGTGAAGTCATCGATCTTGTCTCGGACGCGCCATAGAGTAACATTGGATATGATTTTCCGTATGCTGATGAGGAGCACAATAGGGCGCAGATCGGCTGGGGTGGAGTGGGAAAGGGGATGGGTGGCTTCTTGGTCTTGGGTAGCGCGATAAGGTTGACTTGGTCTACTGTATGAATGGGAAGGTTGTGCATAAAAGCTGAATTTATTAGGTGCGTGATCGGTTTGATATAATGCCACTTGTGTATTTGAATAGATCATTGTTCATGACAATAAGGGCTTCGAGTGCCTTCTCAACTTGTGCTGTTTTAATTGGTGTTGGTAATGGCCTGGTGTCACCCGAGAACTGGTTCACGTGCTCATCATCATGGCCAGTGAACATTTCCAGAAATCATTCTCGAATTACATGGCCTTTACCCTGGTCAGTCCTGACAAAGAGTCCTTCAGCGTTGTGTACAGTGAGTGGTGGACTGGTGGTGTGTAGTTAATAAGTCGCAGGCGTAGGCCTGCCCGAAACATTTTGTGACATTCATCTGGGGCAGGGATTTCATCTGCTAGGGAGTCGACTTGCTGAATAGCATGATCTTTTAAGCGTTCGCTGATGTGGTGCAGAATGTTATTGCTTTCCCTGTATACTTCGGTGCAGTAGTTTCGTGCAATCTTCACTTTGTCCACCTTGATATATGTGCAGCCCAGCTGTAATACGTTCTGCTCTGCTGATCGTGTTACTACTACAGGGTCACCAGTATACCCAGTTCATTTCTTGTCTTTGATTCCATGATGTGACTATTTTGGTTAGGCTTTCGTTTGGATCGGAGCTGACGCCGATGTTAGCTATCTGCGCCTCGAGGGACTTTCGGCTTTACTAAGGGCTTTACTTCTGCTTTGCAGAGTGTGAAGTCTATTTGGTTGAAGATTACTGTTGTGGCTTAGCGATCAGCAAAGTGTCCTATCCATGTTGTCCGTTGACGCATGGATGTTTAAAAGCGGTATTTATGGCAAATTGGCATTGGATCTAAGGAATCACGAGCCTCCGACACAATTAAACGCTCAAAGATCCTAGATGTATTACGACAGGTCAGTTGTAATGAAGATGAGCTACGATTAGTGTGACTACTACTTGCAGACGCCAAGCTGAGAGTACGCGTCCAGTCAGTAAAGTTTGCAGAGTTTGAGACATCAATCAGCTCCCCCACAAGGAGATGGTCTGTACCCTGTGCAATTCGTCTGTTACCTTGTTGCTGCATTGGAATCTGTGCGGGAAAATTTCACAAAACACACCCCCCCCCCACCACCCCCGCCACCCACCCACCCCCTCCCGTGTCCATACTGCCTCTACAAATGGAATACGCCGACAATGTGGAGTTCATAGACGAGAAAAAGAAATGCCTTGACGAACTACTTCGGATAGCTGCAAGCAAACTAAAAATTGAGAATCTCATTATGAATGAATCTACAATAGAGTTCACCTACATATTTTTAACGACAAAGCATGAAACTAAAGAAAATGACTATCCACTTCATGGCGGCGGACCACGGAGGAAAGGTAAAATCCTTGGGCTCACAGCTCTGCAGTACTGTGGACATTGCTACACGCTGTGTGAAGGGGAACATAGCTTTCCAGTCCTTCTGGAAGCTATGGATTCGTAGATTAAAGATGCCCTTGACAAAAAGACTACATTTATGCAGGGCAATCTGGCTATCCTTGATGCTGTATAACTGTAACAGCTGGGAAGGTCAAAAGGCCGCACTAGAAAACTTGATGCCAGCGATCGCAAACAACGCCGAACCATCACTGGATACCAATGGCTAGAAATATTAATTTCCAATGATGCACTATCCAAGATGGGTAGCACATCGCCGCTGTCTATAAAGGTCACCTAGCAATGATGGTCCATGTTTGGCCATGTGCTAAGGATGCCAGAAGACGTCATTGCATAAATATGTTAAGCGTACAAGAAGATGACCTCAAGAAATCAGGACTCGGTACACTTAGATCAAGTCTGAACCTGGGGAGGATAAAGATTTTGGCTGAGGACATGACACGGTGGTCAAAAGCTGAGATTGACTAATTGCAGCGTTATAGTATTTCTACTACTGCAGCCGCAGAATACAGCAATCATACATACAGAACTGACCCATGTACTCCAAACATATTCTGAAGTCTGACAAATCTAGGAATATATGTACTCTGATAATACTGTTGTCTACATCTCTCATTCTTCTTCTTTTCGTTCGCTGATCATACCGCCAGTCCTAAAGTGACTATCGACATGATCATATGCGTTAAGTGCGTGGATCCATGGTTTATTAGAGTGCGCCGTGCGGCCTGGAACCTCAGTCTTCAGCACTCGAGGTTTCTGTCAGGGTTACCTCACCCTTACCTCCGTTAGTCGCCTCTTACGACACGCAGAGGATACGGAAGGTGTATTCTAAGCCCCACCTACAGGACTTTACATCTCTCATAATATCAACTCCAACTGGTGCAGTCTCTGTCAAACAAAAAAATTAATGTTTGCAGATCGTATCGGCGCAGAGATGCGATATACTGTAAAATAGACTAAAACTTTGAAGCCATCACCTTTTCGATTACCTTAGAGAAAAATGCTAAGCTAGATACCAATATATTGCATTATTACCATTTTATCTATCAAGACGATGTGCCGTTGTCGGATTTAAAGCAAAACTACTGATTTGCATATAAAATTGAGGCCACTACAAGGGACATTCTGAGTGGCCAGTCATTACTATAGCTTATGTAAATGTGATGGCACTGTTCAGTTCCCCATAATTGCATTTGTCTGATATTTAAAAAAACGAACACTGTAAATTGTAATAGTAACAATATTTCAAATTAACATTGACCTATTAGATCTGTCGGATTGTGTCTAATACTCACTTTACAAGATGTTAACATCAACATATTGTTTTTCTAGCACTTTCTAAAGATGCATTGTTTTCACAGCTGTCCGATTTTAAGCAGCTGGCAAATTTATTGACTCTTTGACATCTGGTGATCTAATTATTCAATTGAATTGTGCATTGCATGACCACAATAATGCACAGTTTGAGTGACCAGTTATTGCTCTATGTTATATAGAAATGATGGTATGTTCATTTCCATTTCAGTATCCCATAATACCACTACTCACTTTTCAAGATAAACATACTTTTTGTACTTTGTTCGTCACAACAATGTGCAGTTCCTAGAGTGAGCATGGTACATAGGAAATAGTAGAGAGACATAACAGGAACATTTGCCAGTTGTCCATGTATCTAAAGCTATGTCCATTTTAGCACTCATATCCCTTAGCCCTTTCGGCAGTGGTCTTGCTGGCTGTCCATTTGCAGGCCAAAAGAATACTCTTTTTGAAAATGTACCACTGGAATGACTGGCTCGGTAACGGAGTCAGGCATTCCAGTGGTAAAATTTCAAAAATATTCTTTTCTTGAGCTGCAAATGGACATTTAATAAGGACTTATTTTGATTTTCTTGACCAAAATTAATATAGTCGGCCTAGCTGTATGTCAAAACAAACAATTTGGTACGCTCGAGATATAGTAGTATGATACCTAACATTTTGACATCAATGATGGTCCCTATAATAAAAAACTTTAAAAACCTTCAGGTTGTGGATGGAAAGACTGTGATGAACCGATATTACTGATATCAAAGATTGGGTATATGTTATTGTTTCCAGGTTCTTACATAACACTAGTCGCGGTGACCGTAGTCATGATATTTATCAGTATGTGTATAATGTATATATACGCATTTCCTTATTAGCATGGTCTCAGTCAAATCATGTTCACCATATAATCGACATCAATTGTACGCTGAGATTTCAGAAGCTAAAACAGAAGAAGAATCTTGTCATATTACCCGTTATTACTGTATGTTGTTTTGCATTCAGTTGCCATTTTGTATACTGACTTTACTTGAGTGTTGTGGTGGGATCGAACTCTTGTATATCTGTTGGAAGATCGGAGACTCTTTTTCTTGCTAGCTCTATGATCAACTCGGTGATATCAAGTGATATATAGGACATCGTAGGGTTGCGCGAGTATTGATTTGAATGATCACGATCGATTGCTTTAGAATAACCGTGTTTAGTCAATTAATTAGCTTGGTTAAAAATTACCCAGCCATAGCAACAAATGCATATAAATAACGAAAGCTCCAATGGTATTTAGAAATCTCCATTTGGAGGCCAAGAGAATGTTATTTTTGAAAAAATTATCACTGGAATGTCTGGCCCGATGTTCGGGCCGGCCATACCGGCGATACATGTTAAAAAATCGTCTTTTCATGACTTATAAATGGAGATATACACGCTGAGCAAATTGTCAAATTTCGTGATCAATAAAATTAAAGTATAGGTCTTAACAAACGGTAACTTTAAAATATGTTTTATTTAGTAGAAATTATTCATGATTATCGGATTGTTTAACTTTTAATCATATACATTCACGATTTAAAAATAATCGCGATTTTCGATTTAATCATGTAATCGCACATGCCTAAGATATCGTGGCATCAGACACACATTCTTACCAAAAATGTGTCATTGTCACAGAGACGCGTAGGGTGAGAAAACAACTCAATGTAAAACTGATCCTAATAACGCAGATTACGTGGCCGGTGCTGGACCAATAACATACGTTATCAGAGGAAGACTATATAAGAGATATGGGTGTATTCTGACAGAATAATAAAGCAACAAAAATCTTCGTAGCATCTTCGCTTTTGTTAAGAGATAAGCTCGATTTTAATAAAGGAATACAATTAGTAGATCAATCATATGATGTCATAATCGATTACGTCACATATAGGCTAATGTTCCAATCAACTATGTATTGTATTACTTAGCTAAGTCCGTCAGCCAGTTGTACGAATTGTGTGTCTTTACTATTTAATAAACATTCTGTTGAATATCTTGAAACTAATTTGACTGCGCGATTTTGCAGCCATAGGCAACAACAGCACCTGGTCAAATTAGTTAGAAAATATTCAACAGTTAACCTATATAGTTTTCTGGAAATTGAGATTCAGGGTTCGATAGATCCCAACACGGACAAAACGTGCGCCGAGCATTGCTAGAGATGGGCGGGAAATAGCTAAAATTGGATTCTTCAGTTGTTTAATAAGTATGTTTAATTCAGTTGGACATCATATTCTGTTCTCATTAAGTCAAGCATAACATGTTTCCTGGTATTATAAATAGCTTTGCAAAGTTCATTAATATACGGTTCAATGCTCATTTTAGTAACTGTATGTGATAATTGATATGGCAATATAAACATCTCAAGTATAACTTTTAAAACATTCTCAAAATATTAAAAAGATGGCGGATGTATGCATTTGAATATCAATGACTATAGATCGTATCTGGCTATAGATCATAAGCAATGGGCTTTTCTTATGACGTTATACTCAACTAGGTGACGTGTAGGATGGTGTCATAATTAATTATGGAATTCATGAGTCGATTTAGTCCGTTTTAGCGCTTAATAGTCCGACACGTAGTACAAATTCTGTCTTTATCATTTAATAAACATTCTGTTGAATATTTAGAAAAAAATTTGACTGGGCGCTGTTGCTGCCATATCGTAACAGATTACCTGTATAGCTTTCTGGAAATTGATTGTCAGGGAGATCAGGGATCAGTCGATTCCAACACGAGCGAGATGTGGGTGGAGCTTGGGAGATGGGCGGGGCATAGCTAAAACTACAATCGTCCATTGATGAGGGGATTGCATTTCATAGAATTTGTTAGAAGAATCGGACATTGTGGCTCCGAAAGTAGTTCATAGATTTGCTAGCGATGTATTGGAGACGTTGCCAATCTGACATCTATATTGATATCCATATGTATTGTGGCTGTTGTCAATTTTATCTGTTTGTAGACATATATATGAAGATATTAACTCCTACACCAATATATACTATAGGCACTGTGCAACTGTGATATTCGTGTAACCATGTCCACGATACAATCCATTACTACACGACTATATATTTGGTAAACTGTTAAGGTGAAATAATATATTAATCTAAGAATAGAAATTGTAGCCCTTTCGTTAGTTTGAGTACTGATTGTTGGTTATTTGTGCACATTCTTTTCACGTTTGTTACCTAGACGACATATAGTAAATGTCAGGATTAAGAATTAAGAGTTTAGCTCTCTTACGAGAACTCGAATAAATAAGGAATAGATAAAAACATTCACGAAACTATTACTATTACAATCCATATGAATATGAATTTCATTCACACTGAAGGATGAAAGCTGTATACGAGTGAGAAGAGTGTGACCCACCCCACCTCGCCCCACCCCACACCCCTTGCAAGGAAATACGTTGTTGTTGTTGTTGTTGTTGTTGTTGTTGTTGTTGTTGTTGTTGTTGGTGTTGTCAGAATCATGATCCGCACAACTTTATTAGAACTAGTTTGCTTTTCGGGTGAACACATCTTTGGAGTTGTTGAGGACGCTTGATAGAATCCGGTTTCGCTGTTGCAACGTTTGTTTTCCTATAATGGAGGATTCCAGTTTCTCAGTCAATCATATTATGTCATAATAAACCACGTGACGTAAATGCTGACGTCAAAATCAATTATGGCATGAATGACGTGGCCATGTTCGTCAAGAACACTTAACTGATGACTAAGCATTGTTGTACGAATTGTTTGTCTTTACTATTTAATAAACATACTTTTGAATATTGTGTACCTAATTTGTCTGGGCACTGTTGATGCCAGAGGCAGCAAGAGCACCCAATAAAATTAGTTTCAAATTATTCAACAGTTTACCTGTATAGTTTTCTGGAAATTGAGATTCAGAGAATACAATGATTGATCGATCCCAATACAGACAAAGCATGTGTGGAACTTAGCTAGAGATGAGCGGGGCTTGACTAAAACTGTATTCATCCAATCTTTAATGGCTGTTATAAGTTTATTGGAATATGTCATACATCATCCGGCAGACTTGCTGGTAACTGACTGAACAATGCCCTGAGAAGACCGAGTTGTAGTTCGAATGCTACTCGCAGTTGTGCTACAAAGCATAATAGCCACTTGGAGTGGATTGCAAAGTATAACAGGGATAGGCCACCACAGTAGTATATAAATAGGGGTACGGGAACACTCCGTATACTTATTAGTATATGCTACTGTGGGACCACATCCCATAGAACACACCCATTTATACCACACCTATGGACCACCCAGATTGGTCACACGGCTGAGTCCGGCCCACCCACCCCCATGGCCGGGCTCATGAGTTTACGAGACAATGGCATACGTTCGCACATACTGCAGCTCACACCCATCAGCTCAAACTGGTCCATTTAGAGATAAGCATCCATAGTCATATACCAACCACACATTACATGGTCTAGGCTGCATTTAGAGTCAAGTATCTATAGTGGTATACCAACCACATGGTTTAAACATCCACAGACTGGAAGCTTAATATCTATTATACTCATACTCAACTCATGGTTCAAACTCCCGTTTAGAGATAGAAAGCCTAGGTGTATATCCACCAGATGAAGAGAGTATTTCAATAATTGATAATGCTATTTCGACTTGGCTTCATCAGCCCAGATACGTATGCAGATGGGTTGGCAGCTCTCCATTCCGGGTCGCCTGACAACTCAACTCCGGCTCCACATCAGAAGCCCCCAGCCACAACTGAGAAGCCAACTCCGACTCCATGTAGGAAGCCCACGGCTGAGAAGCCCACTCTCACTCCACGTAGGAAGCCCATTCAGGGTCTTGAGAAGTCACCAAAGCCAGCCCATGTACAGATGACGAGTTTTCCAGTTTTCTTGAAGAAATTTACCAGGAGATCTTCCAGGAAAACAGACTCCCAGGCTTTGTAGCAACTCTGTATGCCATCCAGAACTATCTGCGAGGATTGTACTTCCCGGTCGTGGGGAAAGAGATCCGCAGCTTTCACAGATAAGAACCAGGATAAGATCGAGAGGAAGTTGGTGGAAGAGATCCTCGACCTGAAGGGGGTGAAGTTCTGTCTCGCCCTCAGAGTGACTTTGCAAAAAGAGAAGAATGATCGGGAAGAGGTCACTACGGATCCCCTATTCTGGTCCAAGCAGCATGCCATCCTGATGGCAAGCGATATTGACATGGCTGTGAAGGAGGCCAAAGTCAAGGTGCTGCAAGGCATTGAGAATTACACTCACGAGTGGTCTGACTGGGCAGTCAACCAGATTGATGCACTGTACCTCAACATCGCCAGATATCAACCACTATGTGGTAGGTCCTACATCGATCTCCTCGCTTCAACTAAGTGAAAAAATGCTGTGATCAATATCCAGAACAAAGATGGCCACTGCCTTCGCTGGTCTCTCTTGGCTGCACCTTTCCCTGAAGACAGCAATCAACACCGAGCATCAAAGTATTTAGGGCACTCGGACACCCTTGGCTTCAGCGGAGACCGCTGATGAATTCTCGGATCTCATCACTCACATCAACTCCTGTTCTGTCTCCACTATTTGGGTGAACTCTAGACAGACGAAGAGATGGCCATCATTCATACGACCATCGCTGAACACCTCTTCGAATGCCTGGAAACACTGTTGTCTAATATCTGTTGGATCATCAGAGAAGGGCAGCTTATCGACCAAGCCTCGCAATTTAAGTGTCTTGACTAGCTTGTAGAGCGACGCCATGCTATAGAGCACATCTTAAATGTTCGGTGTCCCAGATGACTGCCAGTGACTCCAAAGAATGTACCTAACCCCAAGGCAATGGCTGGAATAGCATCAGATATCTTCTCAACTCCATGGAGAGTGTTCGCAGCAATCTTGCAGACTGTCTCACCAGCCTTCGTCATGGACATATTGATCAGAGCCCTGACCGCCACTAGTGGGCCAAGAGAGCCCTTCATATAGCTACGATAGACCCCTTTGGCTCGCTGGATCAGATTGCAAGATGCTGGCTCGACGTCATCACCGCTGCTATCCTCGTCGTAGTCCTCGTCATGGTCATCCTCATTATAGTCCTCATCCTCGTCATAGTCATCGTCGACATCATCATAGTCCTCATCGATGGGATCGTCAAAAGCTTCAGGTTCATAGATTTCCACGGTGGCTACATGAGAGCATTAAACCCACGCCATTCTATATCGCCTTGCTGTACTTAATCTTCTCCTTAGACAGCTTCGCCAACACAACTGCATCTGCCATCTTGAATGCATGCGTGTTTGCGTTGGCGAACAGTTGCCTCCCCCGTGTCCTGAAGGGGCGATGATCAGCACCACCTGCCTGGCATCGGCCGGTCTACTGCTGTATGGCACAGACATGCTCCCAGAAGATGGCCAGCACCTGTTTGACTGTAGCCTCGTCGATATATGTGCGTTTAAATGGAAGGACTTCCTGTATGAGCTCTATTGCCTACAGGGCCGGCAGCGTTGTGAGGGAGGTGTCAAGCATGAAGTCACAGCAATAACTGAGAAGGTAACACAGAGGGCCTGTGATACATCGAGTATCCATATGATGCAAGCACGAGCAGCCATGTCTATTATGAGGTCTTAAATGGCAGGTTGAAGAACCTTGACTTCTTCACCTCGGGTAGTTGGAGGCTGAAGGTAGCACCCACTGCGCCATCAACAGTGATATGGCTCAGGCCGATGGTGCCTACTTTGAGATTCTCTCCATCCTGTTGGAATGAGCTCCGCGGTTTGAGCATGCCCTTAACGAGGTCATGTGCATAAGACTCAGCCATCACCTTGATGGCACCAGCCTCTCAACTAAGAGCATGCCATGCATCACTGCCCTGTCATTGACGTGCATGCCCTTGCACACAGTCGTGGCCTTGTTGATGGCAGATTGTCCTAGCATGCCAGTGCTTCTGACAAGGTATCTGGCCAGTATGGTACCTCGGATACCTTGTGGCTCTCCCCTCTAGCCGAAATCGAGGAAGGAGATGTGACTATAGTCTCATCTGAATGGAGGCGTGCTCGCCCAAGTGTGCCAAGTCTCCGAGCTCTTTGCTTTCTAGGTCTGTGAGAGTGAGTGTCATTGTGGTGGGAGCTATATAAATATCTTAAACCTAGATAGGTGGCACAGGTAGACTGCGCATCATCTGCAGGGTTATCTAGTCATTGCGCTTGTTGCTCTACTGACGAATATGGCCACTCACTCGGACTCGGTGGTGAGCTCAGCCTCCATGGAAGATGTGTCCCTTTGTATGTGCCATTGGTCGAAGCGATCATACACAACCTTCTTCTGCTCTTTGGTGAGGACCTTCTTCTAGACAACAATACCCTCAGCCAGGTGGCGGATCTCATGGCTGTCCCTCTTGGCCACATGTTTATCGGCAGCCAGGATGTCCATGACTCTGCTGCTATCGCCTATGAGCTCAGTCTGAAATTTAGCGTCGGTCGCCCACATGACATGGAAGAACAACATACTGTTCCTCACCTCCCCCCCCCACCCCCACCCCCACCCCCCCCCCCCTTAACCTCTCCGACTGTCGTCCTGTGGGCATGTACCACATGGAGGTCGAGTCACGTGAGGATGGTCTCAAAGACTGGATGCAGGCTAGCTATGACTTTGGCAGCTAGGGACCTGGCAAGTTCATCTTGACATGCTGTCAGTGTGTATGTGGCTTATATTGCAATACATAGCATCTTAAATCTCCATCTGTGGTCGTGGTTTATGTTGCTATCCACATAGTCTTAACTGTGGTAGCACCTAATCAGGCATAGGCCATGATAATCTCAGCCAGGGCATTCGTTGCAAACCCTAGAGCTGCAGCTTCCATTAGTGGAATGCGCTCATCAATGAGCTTGGCGGCAGCAGTGTCCGAGGCAGCACTGATGGCGATCTTTGGGATGGGGTGCGTTATTCCTAGACAGTGCCCGAAATCCCACCTGTTACTGTGGTGAGGATGACTTATTGCTACGGATAATGCCCAACCCATGACATATCATGGTATACTGTTGGCTTTGGCAAAGTTATCTGCAGATCATGTTTGGGAAGAATGAAGTGTGGTGTCGCCCCGGCCCTAAAAGCAAGTGGGAACCATGGTGGGCACTATATAGGCTCCCGGCAGTTATTGACCTTAAAATCACCCCACTCTCTACTGTTGTGAAAAGGATGGCACTGTCCGTAAGTTTTATAACCTTTCCTGACCTATATAGGACAGGGTGCTACAACTCTAGTTGCGGTGTGTCATAGGGTTGGGATTACTGGAGGAAATCTCCTGTTGCTTCGCCCATTTGATGGACCAGAGGAAGCTTTTAATATGCCAGCCAAATGTTTTGATAGTGTAGTGGGCATCTTTACAGCTTTCGAGATCAAGGTAAAATGAACGTTTTATTTACCTTACCATGCTTAAATATCTGAATTTTGGCTACTATGCTACGGTTCCATGTATCCACAAACCTTGTACGCAATCCGTTAGCGCATCAGTCATCCGATTTTCCTGAAACGGACTGCGGATCCGCAAACCGACAAATGGAATTGCAGCCTTTTAGTTTCTTAGGGAAGTGTACGATTTCACAAGACCATTCAGTTGAGTCGGGTCAGACATAGTTGTATTGGCGTGGTGCAGGATTTAGTCAAGTATGAATTGAACCATGCTAGAGCTGACCCAGTTATTCCAAACATCTTATTCTCAAATCTACCAAAAGGTTTCTCATCGTCAATAGTATCAAAAGAATCTGACAAATCTAGTATAGAGGCATTCCGACCATACCGTTGTCTACATCAAATCATTTTGAACTTCAACTAGAGCAGTCTTTTTCGAACAAAACTTAGTGTATGCAGATTGCATCCGTTCAGGGAGGTGATGCCCTGTAAAATGGGACTAAATCCTTAAAACCACCAGTTCTCCGATGACCTTAAAGAAAAATGCTAATTTAGAACCAACATATTGCTTTATTAGCATTGTGTCCATCAATACAATGTACAGTTCTCGGATTTAAAGCACGGGCAAAATTATAGAGGCCACTAAAAGGGGCGTGGTCAGTCATTACTCTAGTTTACGCAAATGTGATGGTATGTTAACTTTATTTTTCAGTACACCATAATTGCATTTGCCACTATTTCCAATTCTGTCAATTGCCAGAGTATTACTATTTGATGAGAGGAATGAACATTGGCCCATTAGATCTGTCGGATTGTGTATAATGCTCACTTTACAAGATGTTAACGTCAACATATTCTTTTGTTTGCACTTTGTAAAAGTGCATTGCTGTACACTTGTCCGATTTTAAACAAATAGAAGGATTAGTAACTTTTTTTTTTACCTCTGGTGATCTAATTATACACCTCACCTTTCCAGAGTGTCCGTCCATCATCTGACCTCGTATGACGACATAATCATCTCAACACGTGTATGATAACGTCACAATCATTACGTCACAAAGGGTTCCATATAGACCGTCATCAAATCTCAAAGTCCGACACGTTGTATGAATTGTATGTCTTTGTAATTCTTGGCTATTTAATAAACATGCTGTTGAATATTTTGTGTCTAATTTGACTGGGCGCAGTTGCTGCCTTAGTCAGCAACAGCACCCAGTCAAATTAGTTTCAAAATATTCAACAGCTTACCTGTGTAGCTTTTTGGAAATTGATAGTCAGGGTGTTCAGAGATCGATCGATCCCAGCACGAGCGAGGTGTGGGTGGAGCTTAGCTAGAGATGGGCGGGGCATAGCTAAAACCGGAAAGGTCCATTAATTTGCGTATAATATGTATGAAATTATAAGAGGCCAATATAAGACACATTTTGACGGGGTCGGTCATTACTCTAGGCTATGTAGCTGTGATGTTATGTTCATTTCTCTTTTCAGTAACCCCTAATTGCATTTTCCGCTATTTTCTAAAAATGGGCATTCTGATAGTTGTCATAGCAACAAGATTCCATGAAGTAAATGGACATTGCACCTTTAGATCTATTAGAATGTGTCCACTACTCAATGTCCAAGATGAACATATTGTTGGTACTTTGTTCGTCACAACAATGTACAGTTCCTCGATTTAGCATGTTACATAGGAAATGGTAGAGGGACATAGAAGGAGCATTTTGAGTGGTCATTAGTCAGTTTCCTATATATCTAAAGCTATGACCATTTTGGCAGAAACCTTTTTTTTTCAAATGTAAGGAATATTTTGTTGCATATTTTGAAAATAATTGGACTTGAACATGTTGCTGCCACGCACTTGCCTATAGTAGCAACAGCTCCGAAACAAATTAGTTTCAAATGTTCAACAGCCTTCCTGTATGGTTCGCCTGAAGTCTCGCATCTCAAGGGATAACCATCTTTGTGTGAACTTAACCCCTTAATGGTCAAGCTGAACAAAAGCAGGTCTTGAATAATGTCGATTTGCAGGCCAAGAGAAGAGTGTCTTTAAAGGCTTACCACTGGAATGACTGGCGCTGTAACCGAGACAGTCGTTCCAGTGGTAATCTTAAAAGATACTCTTCTCTTGGCCTGCAAATCGACACTCGCTATGCCAAAATCTGAATTTTATTTACCATTTCCCATTTGATGTTCAACCCGGGCAATAATGGCCTCTGCAGTGGTAATGAGGAATGTCTATTTACTAGACAATACACAGATATTTTTTTGTAAATCTCAGTGAAAAATTTACAAAATTGTCTTTTAAAATTAACATTTTCTTGAAAAATCTTGACCATTAAAAGGGTTAATTGATATAGGCCTATGCAGTATTTTGACACCAAAGGGGTTAAAGTTTAAAGGCTCAAACCTGATTAGCACCCACCGACGGAACAGTGTCTATTATTCCCAACATAAACATGGGTGGTGCTATTTTTTCACATACGGCATTCAATATATGCAATCGCGAGATCCGCTCTATCACTCAAGTATTTTTTGTCATAATCAAATACGTCACACGTTTTCTGACGTCACAATCAAAATAGTGCATTACTCTGTCAGGAGCTTCGAAAGGTTCGTCAGGAAGTATACGAATTATAGGTTTTTGATGAATTTACAATTTAATAAACTATCCCCAGTTAAATTAGCCTCAAAATGTTCAACAGGTTATCTATATACCTTGAGATTTCAATGCTGGTAATTCGGGTTTCAAAGTTTCAAATCGGTTCCAGCACGTGTACTAACTTGGCGAAGCTTGTTTGAAATTATTTAACATTGACTGGTTCCATTTATAATACAAAAAGACTGACAGACCAATTACCGACATCCAGACGAACAGACCGACATACGCACAGGCCAACAGTCCGAATTATACTAGTTGACAGTCGCAACTAAAACACACAATTCAAACACATATCTTTCTACCCATATCACAACGGTGGTATGTTGTTTACCTATCATTTCTAGATAAAGACGCACCATGCACATCGATCTGTAGCCAAGATCCTGGAACATGTCTCTTGAACTGTTCCCTCGCTTTGCCATCCGTTGGCCTAACGAGTGGTCTTTGTGAGATCCGCCTGACGTATATTGATACAGCGCGATCTTCACAGCAAACAGATGGATAGATGAGCTATATCAAACCACACGCTGGCGCCTTTAATCGAACAATGAACGCGATCATAGCACATAGACAACACTACTTTGGTGGAAATGATAAATACCCAAATAGTTGTCCAGATCCCAATCAAATATCATAATTATTGTTCCGTGAGCGACAAGCTGCAAAAAATAAAATTCAGTACAGGTCAGAAATAATATTCTCAAAACAAAATAAAACAACGGCCTACTGTTGAATGTTCTGGACTTAATTTGATTGGACGCTACTGCTGCCAGGCAGCAGTGGGTTCTATCACGTTAAGTCCAAACTATTCAATAGTTACATGCGTCGTGTTCAAAATTTACTATCTAACATGTTTCTGTTTTTATTTTGGAAACCCGTTAACTTATTTATGAACTGTACTGTGTGTGTTTGAAATATTCTCTGTTTAGCTGTCTCATTTATTTGGGAATCTTGTTTAGAACAGTTCACTATCAGGCTGGGTTTAGTTGCCGGTGTCATCTGAAGATGTCCAGTTCTAACACAAACAATCAGTCCTACAACTGGCTGGCAGGCAATGATACAATCCAATGGCGATTGCAGTTACTAATACATTTAGGTAGCAATGACTACATTCCAGAGTTTATGTACAAAGAGCTGCCAGTCGCGTACCTGTTAAGTGGCATTATCTTTAATGGTTTCTTAGTTTACTATCTACTAGCGACCAAGAAATATAAGTCACCATTATTTGCTTTCATGACAAGCTTAGCATTCGTAGATTTTACCTCCTGTATTGGAATGGCAGGCTGGGCCTGGTTTCTGCTACCAATGGTAGTCTTGGGCCAGCCCAAGATGCTGTGTTCACTGATCATATACATAGCGAACCTTGGTTGCACAGCAAGTGGCTATCATCTGATGTTTTTGCTGGGTTACGGTACTATCAGCTGTGTTACCCGCTGAAATCACGTGCTGTGGTCACATCTCTGTTTGTACTCTATTGGTGTCTAGGCATCTGGGTCGCAATGTATGTATACTACGTGCCGATCAGCGCCTACTCTGATGCCCATGATGTTATTTACGAAAATAACGTTATTTATGTTTGTGCATTTAACGGAAACTTATTTGCTAGAAATGTGAGTTATCGTATACTAAACACGATCCTACCTTGTCTTACCATCACGATCCTGCACGTCCTCAAGTACATCCAGGTCCTTAGAGCGTCACAGTCTCTTGAAGTTCAACAGGAGCGTCACAATGCCGACGCTCGCGCCATTACCATTGTGATAATACTGTTTTTCATCGCATGGGGTCCTGCCAATATCTACATACTATTGCATAAGTATGCACCTGGCGAAAACCCATACCAAGATAAACTATACCTGGTGCTGACTTACGGCATAGCTTCCAATTCTGTGCTCAATCTTATAGTGTACTGTCTGGCTGCGAAAACAGTGCGAAAAGATACACAAGCATATTTCTGCTCAAAAGGAAAATGATCAATGGACGATGTAGCTCCACAATTGTCCCCAGGTAGCAATACCAAATACAAGATGGTATGCAAGATAGCTGCCATTCATTTACGATTACTAGAGCTGTCTATATTTGATGAGTTAACTATACTAAAAGAGGATAGAATGAACATGAACATATGGTGTGGGTTTTATGATAAAAGTCTACATACTATAATTTTAAGACACCAACTATCATGCCGGCTGTGTGCGCATACAAATACAAATCCAACCATAGGCCATCGTTTAACAGTTTGACCACTGAATTTCCAGAATTGCACATTCAAGCTAATTAGTCAAAATAGTTTCAAAATATTCAACAGAATACTTTATTAAATCGTGTTAATTATTGTGATGCTATTACATGAAATCTCCAAAGACAAAATAGATATTTGAAACTTTGGAACTTTAATTCCCAGAATCTAAATTTAAAGATAACTATTCAGGGAAGCTGTTGAGTATTTTGAAACTAATTTGACTGCGGGGGTTGGGTGGGGAGGGTGTTAATGCCGATGGCAGCAACAGTCCTGGGTCAAATTAGTTTCGAAATATTCAACAGAATGTTTAGTCAATTGTAAATTGAGGCATACAATTCGTGCACCTTTGTGGCAGACTTCAACTTTCATGACTGAGCTACCTCATTTTGACCTTGACGTCTGATGACAAGTGCCTTATTTGATTATGACGTCAGGTACTTGAATGACATATCGGATCACCCCATTTGCTTGTGCACACTATGTTAATGTTCAATCATGTTCGGCGCCATGTTATCTATTAAAGCGATAGTGTGTGGTGTCATGTAGGCGCAGATGAGATTACACTTTCTGTATTATTTAAAGGATTTCTGCCAACAAGCTGCTATCCCGTGTTTTAGTGGCTCCTTATATTTATTTAAACTATTTATAAAGAAAAAAATACATCATCATTGATAAAAATGTTCGTAATATTAAATATTTCTTGGTTATTTTGTGATACGCCGTACCGTTTTAAATATGCATATTTTGTCGTTAATTCTCAGTAATTTCCGGCAGTGACGTCATATTAGAGAGGCAGATTTCGTACGTGAAATGGTCGGTGTTGTTTCTGAATTTATAAATACCTATTTCCTTGATCAGTTTTGTTGAAATACGAACAGTTAGTGGTATACCTGCCACATATGAATGCTTAAACAGATTGAAAGGTTCAGGCATTTGCTTATTTTATTCGGACGAATCGGTACGTAAAGTGTGGATTACAGCGTATTAGGGGAGGTAATTTCTGTTGTTTACAAACAGGAAACTCGAAACTTAGTCCGAACACGGTCTGAGAAGGCGCTACGCGTTTGTCTTCCGATTACTGAAATATAGATATACTGGAGCCATACGCAGGTTCAAGACAAGATGCTATCCCGACGATTTTCGTGGCTAAAACGGAAAAAGAAACCGTGCCATCTAAAATGAATTATCATTATCATCATCGACGAGGCATAAGACATTGGCTTGTTATTGCCTCGGTGGATTGTGTGATTTTGTTTCTTTATATTTGTTACCATGCTGCGTCACTGATAATAAAACTACACTCTACATTAACACCGTAGGCCTACATACCATATATAAGAATTTTTCTGATGCATAATATCTAAAATTATATTGTGTTGAAAAAGTTGAAAATAATTTGACTGGAAGCCATTGCTGCCTTACACAGCAATGATTTCCAGTCAAACTATTTTCAAAATATTCAACATGTTGCCTGCGTGATTGACC
Organism: Chaetoderma sp. LZ-2023a; assembly: GCA_034401795.1. Lineage (NCBI taxonomy): Eukaryota > Metazoa > Mollusca > Caudofoveata > Chaetodermatida > Chaetodermatidae > Chaetoderma > Chaetoderma sp. LZ-2023a. Next base: position 113,546,871 of record CM067369.1, on the reverse strand, counting down.
TAAGATTGCGATACATGTAGCGATGTCGTTGAAGCGATAATCTACTCCAGTCCGGGCCAAGATGGGCCTCTGAAGTGGCCCAGAGGAATAGAAATTAGGTAACCTATTTTTTAGGCTACCCAAATTTGTCTAATTTTAGGGTCTGCATCATCATTGTTGCTATCATCATGGTCAGCATAAATTTTTAACCATCGTAATCACCATCATTATTGCTATCATTGTCTGGCAACTTTGCTAGTGCCCGCATTATCAATGTTATTGCAATCATGGTCACCCTAAAATTATCACTGTCATCATGATCACCATGATCGTCACAATCACCATTGTTAATGCCAACCTTATCACCATCATTGCGGATGACTCTGATCTGTCGTTCAAGTATATGGCGTCATAATCAATTACATCAGACATCACATGTAGGCTGATGTCACATCCATAATTGAGAGAAATTCTCCGCCATGAAGCTGGAATAGTCTGTCAAGTGTACAAATTGTGTCTTTGGTGGATGTACTACTTAGTAATCACTCTGACGATTCGATTGAAAATTTTGAAACTAATTTGACTATGGCAGCAACAGCACTCAATCAAATTAGTTTCTAAATATTCAACAGGTTACCTTGATAATGGTATTCTGGGAATTCAGGGTTCGATCGATTCCAACACGGGCTAAAAATGGGCAGGTCATAGCTAGAAATGTATCCCTCTATTATTGGTACTCCCACCATTATCTCCATAAGAATACTGCCATCATTTTTACTGTCATCATTATCAGTCACAATCAACATTGTAAGCGCCATAATTGTTACTCTCATCGGGGCTTTCTCAATAATTTACACTTGCAGCATTTTTCGCTTAGTGTACTGCATTTCAATACTAATATCTAAATCTCGGGAAGATTTTAAAAAAGAAAAGCAAAATTTGGATAAATTAATATAGCAGTTATATAGGAGTAAATGGATTGGCAACTGTTGCGTTATAAAATTGTTAATATTTAACCAGTTAGTTAAATATAGTCAAATATAAATGCAGAGAAGTTAATACTACTAGTATATAGGAATATTTTCACCGGAGTTCATTGTTGGCAGAAATCCTTTAATTATTATTTTGAATATTTTGATATTTTTAGATGTATCTTTGATTCTGCAGCATACTGCCACACTATAGTGTACCTATATGATTGACCGTATGTACCGAGACGGGTAGCCTAGGTACGTACGATCAGTCGACAAGCGTAGAGATAAATAGCAGCATAGCGGATATGTGCATGCTTCACTATGGACCGTGTCGTCCTGACCATAAATATCGTATATCCTGGCTAGATCGCTCATGACCATCTCAAAAGCGCCATTTCAGAGTTCAGGATTTTCCCACCGGATGTATAGCCTCCAAAATAATATGTTTTCGTTAATAAACGTATTACGTAGTCGAATAAATGGTCGGTATAATATAGCCAATACAATTTTATTTCCGATAAAAATATGCAAATTAGCATCTGTTCAATTTCTCTTCAAATTACCGAAATATAATTTAGTAATTTTTGGCGGTCGCGACAACTAGACCCATTGTGAGGGTATGCGCATGAGCCATCTAGCCAACACATACAATATCTATGGTCACGACCGCCATTGACGCTAGTTTAGTAATGCCTGGCGTACATATACTAGTTGTCCAACTAGTCGCCAACCAGTTGTGCATGAGCGCACATATAGCGACTATTTGTCCAACTTGTCACGTCAATCAGTTGTAAGCTGGCGTACATATAACGACTTTCGAGATACACTTCGGGTAACTAGGCGCCTACTTTTGGCTAATTGGCTAATTAGCTCCAAGTTTAGTGCTCCTAGATTTAGTAAATGCTTTTTCTCAAATAATCCCGATTCATCTCCATTGTTTTGCCGATGGTAGGTTTAATATTGTATGGAATTACCAATAAACATCATTTGTTATTTCCCTTTTCCCTTCCTTTAAAAAGCAAATCATTGTGATACAGATAAAGAAATGCACCGAAAAATGAATGATGTGATTTATATATACACTAATATAGCAGTACAATGCAACTTTTGAGATTAAAATATCGTTAATACTTGCTCAGTAATATTTGACAAATCTCTGTATAGCATAGCAATAGCTGCTAAAATAGTTGTATGTCCTAGCCTTCAATAGAATTTTGTAGAATGAGACGATTCCATCCGTGAGCTTCATGTTTTGATCCATTGTATTTCACTTGATGTGTACTGGACTGGTGTATTATGGCAGACTGTATATGATCGAGCACGTGTTGGCCAATGTGTCTACTAAAGAGGTGAAAGTATGGCCACTGTATGTGGGATCACACAGAACGGTCGCTTACAAACAGTATCCATGACTTACAGTATTCTTATCGTAGGCACTGTTTTCACTAGGGAGTTACTCGGGAATAACGCCGTACTTCAGTATTATATGCGGCCCATAAGCAACATAGTCAACCTAATTTGACTGGATGAAATTATCATATGTTAAAGGTGCATATTCACACCAGAATGTCTGAAAATAAAATTATTTAAATTTATACATTTAGAAGCTTAATGACTAAATTTGTTCAAATTTTTTAAATATTTACGTATTGAATGTCAATTTGCAGGCCAAGAGCTGACTATTTTTGAAAATTTTATGCTCATCATCAGCAATATCTAATACGTATATATGTTGTTACGACCAGAAAATGATTCGAGCATATCATTTACCTGTGCATTTTTATCACAAAGTAAAACTTCATAGCGATAGCGTAGTGCTGTAGGTTTCTGGTTGTGGGGTATATCTCGGTGATGGGGTTAATCTTCTATCAGTCATATGTTCATCGGTAGGCGAGTGGTCGCGATACGGGTGCATTGCGTGTACATTGTTAGTGCGTGGTGCTTGCATCCGTGACATGTTTGAGGTGCGAGTGTACGGGCTCAGCGTAGGAAATTTCCATTTTCAGACCAAGAGAAGACAGTTTTTAGAAATTTACCACTGGAATGATTGGCTCGGTTATTGAGCCAGTCATTCTAGTGGTAAGTTAAAAAAAACCCAGCTTTCTCAGTATGCAAATGGACATTTCTCAAGACCACTGCTGAAGCCGTTTTTGGCTGAGATGAGTTTTAAAGGGTTAACACTCAAAGCAGCTTTTGTAGTCAGGTAGAACTAGAAGGCTTGAAAAAGATCAATTTGCTCAACAAGAGAAGCCTTTTTAAAATTTACAACTGGAATGACTGCCTCTATAACCGAGTAATTCAAACCAGTGGTATTTTGGTCTGCAAACTGACGTTTTCTTTGAGAAAATTGAAATTTTCTTGAACAAATGAATGGCTGAAAGGGTCAAGAAACCAGTTTTCGTTTTTCTACCACGGTTTTCAGGTTACCCGTCCTATAGACAATTTGACAACCCACTCCCCACCAAACATCAGAATAGCAGTATCGTCAGAGAAAACGGCATAGCATACATTACAATTATGACAAACTTACTCGGAGATGTTCACGTTTCTCTACGGCCTTTCGTGGACGTTTTGGAGCTGGTACCATTTCATTTTCCTTCGTTGAAAAGTTGAATACAGTAGGCACGGCATTATCCAGTAATTTTCGCTTGAGTTCATTTGTTGGAGGCAGTCCAATGAAGGCTCTAAACTCGGGATCGCTATCTTTCGTGAACTGATCAGGTGTGAAATGTTCTGAACAAAGCTTGCCGTGTACAGTGGGTACGAAGTTCAAACGCCGCATGCGAATCACCCATTCTTTCGATAATTTTACGTTATTCGGAAATTTGTGAAACGATATTCCCCTTCTCAGAGCACTATTGTTACAGTTGAATGCCGCACAATAATTCACCATCATTAAAAGGACGCTACGTCGTCGGAAAATCGAATAGTTAGCGATGCAAATGGCAGCTACTTTCTTCTCGTCTCCCGAATGTGACGTCACGGCACCCACGTGATCAAAATTGGACGTTTATTATAGTGTAGCGGATAACGGGTTAAACGCTTCACATCTCGCGTTGCTAAATTGCCTTTATTGAATAATTTCAAAAGCAAAATGTTTCAAAATATACACAAAACAAGTTTACTAGATTATCTTAATCATAATAAACATATAAGTCATCTATTTTCTGTTGGTCTTTAAATAATGTGACTCCTCTGCTGATCTCGTGGCCGCGCTAGGCGACACTACCGTATCTTGGTATTGTGTACTGCAACCAGCCTGATCACGAGCATCCGGAAACTTGCCTGGTGTGTGACCTCTTATAAGTAAGACCGAAATTCGTAGTTCGAAATTCGACGGGAGCAGCCATTATAGGGTAAATATTAGCTGCTGCAGATTAAGCCATAGGCATCAGGTCTAATGCGCGCGCGTGTATACACAAATAGTACGCAGGCCTACATATAAACTGAATAACGAACTACGTTCTAGCAATGAGGCAAACAAAATTACGGTCTGGACCGTGATTCAAACTTAATCACATTCTAACATGTGATGTCATCCGAATTACGGTCTGGACCATTATTCAAACTGAATTACGTTCTAAAATGTGAATTCATCCGAATTACGGTCTGAACTGTGATTCAAAACTGAATTTTGTTCTTGCATGTGATGTCATCCGAATTACGGTCTGGACTGTGATCAAAACTGAATTATGTTCTTGCATGTGATATCATCCGAATAACGGTTTGGACTGTGATTCAAAAGTAAATTATGTTCTTGCATGTGATGTCACCCGAATTACGGTCTGGACTGTAATTCAATACTTAATTATGTTCATGCATGTGATGTCATCCGAATTACGATCTGGACCGTGATTCAAACTGAATTATGTTCTAACATGTGATGTCATCCGAATTACGGTCTAGACCATGATTCAAAACTGAATTATGTTCTTGCATGTGATGTCATCCGAATTACGGTCTGGACTGTAATTCAATACTTAATTATGTTCTAACATGTGATGCTATCCGAATCACGGTCTGGACCGTTATTCAAACTGGATTATGGTCTAACATGTGATGCTATCCGAATTACGGTCTGGACCCTTATTCAAACTGGATTATGGTCTACCATGTTATGCCATCAGAATTACGGTCTGGACCCTTATTCAAACTGAATTATGTTCTAACATGTGATGATATCCGAATTACGGTCTGGACCGTGATTCAAACTTAATTATGTTCTAACATGTGATGCTATCCGAATTACGGTCTGGACCGTTATTCAAACTGGATTATGGTCTAACATGTTATGCCATCAGAATTACGATCTGGACCGTTATTCAAACTGGATTCTGGTCTAACATGTGATGTCATCCAAATTATGGTCTGGACTGTGATTCAAAACTGAATTATGTTCTTGCATGTGACGTCATCCGAACTACGGTCTGGACTGTAATTCAATACTTAATTATGTTCATGCATATGATGTCATCCGAATTAGGATCTGGACCGTGAGTCAAACTGAATTATGTTCTAACATGTGATGCTATCCGAATTACGGTCTGGACCGTTATTCAAACTGAATTATGTTCTAACATGTTATGCCATCAGAATTACGATCTGGACCGTTATTCAAACTGGATTATGGTCTAACACGTGATGTCATCCAAATTACGGTCTGGACTGTGATTCAAAACTGAATTATGTTCTTCCATGTGACGTCATCCGAATTACGGTCTAGACCGTTATTCAAACTGAATTAATGTGATGTCATCCGAATTATGGTCTGGACCGTGATTCAAAACTGTTGTTGTTGTTGTTGTTGTTGTTGTTGTTGTTGTTGTTGAGGAGGAGGAAGAGGTGGTGGTCATAATTGTGCGTGCGTGCGTGCGTGCGTGCGTGCGTGCGTGCGTGCGTGCGTGCGTGCGTGCGTGCGCGTTGTTGGAAGAATGCATGGATAAGAGCGGAAAATTAAACACTTTAGGATGTTATTTCCCGTTTTCGAAGTCTTAAAATAATCTTTGTTATTAGTTCTCCTTATCAGGTCTGGCCCCTGTATCTTGAATTATTTGTAAAGATCCACACAAAATATTAGATGTTTCTATTTTTGCCCATAACAAGCCACATCAATCCGTGACGCTTATTATTACCCTCGCCCCGTGAGGGGAAGAGGGTATTACGATCGGGTCTGTGTACGGAGTTCGTGAGTGAGTGCCTGTGTGCGTGCGCGTGTGCGCGCGTATGTGCGTGCATGCGTGCTCGCGCATACATGCGTGCATGCGTACGTACGTACTTGCGTGCCCATTCGCACTGGTTTGTCAAAAACTGCTGATACGATTTCGCGCAAATTTTAACACAAGGAATGATTTGCCGTACAAAAGGATTCCCAGCGTGTGGCCGTTATCCTGATAAAACAACCCGCGTCCGCCCGCATCAGATCAAATTCTGGATATATGCATCTATCGGAAACTACGGATCCGAATTTACTCCAATTTTAACGCAAAAAGGGGGAGAACATACACTAGGATTCCGCAACCTTTGTCGTGATCTGAAGAAATCTGGGAAATCTAAAACAACTGTAAAAGAAATGGAAGGGTGAGGTTTGCAATCCCCGATTGCTATTGTTGCAAGCTATAGTCCGCGCTTTCTCCATCCCTACTCCCTCCATCCAACCATTCATCTATTCATCCATCAATTCACCGAGCAAATCGATCGATCAATCAATCAATCAATCAATCAATCAATCAATCAATCAATCAATCAATCAATCAATCAATCAATCATACAATCAAACACTACCGCCTACACATCTTGCTTTGTAAGACATAGATGGCAGCATCGTGCTGGTGGCGTCAGTCAGTCAATCAATCAGTCACTCAGCCAGCCAGCCAATCAGCCAGCCAGCCATCCAGACAGTCAGCCAGCCAGCCAGCAAGCCAGCCAGCCTGCCAGGCAAGCAGGCTGGCACGCAGGCAAGCAGTCTGTCAGTCTGTCAACTAAACAGTATATGGGTTAATAGATCAAATGAGATATACTATTTAGGGGGCACCCCCCCCCCCCCACACACACACTAGACCGACAGCCCAGTAGTCCGACAACCCAATAGTCCGACAATTTTACCCACTAGTCCGACAACCCAATAGTCCGACAGCCCAATAGTCCGACAATTTTACCCACTTGTCTGGCAGCTCAATAGTCCGACAACCCAATTGTCCGACAAACAGAAAATTTACAAACCCGGTAGTCCGACAGCCCAGTAGTCCGACAAGAGTAATTTTATCAGAAAGTGCAATTGCTTCAAAATCATGCAGATGTTGAAGTAGGACAAGGTGGGCACGTGGTCATCACCGCACAGATGTTGATGTAGGATAAGATGGACACGTCGTCATCGGAAATATCTAAAAAAAAATATTTATTATAAGCCTATATATTACTGTAGCCTATATCAGACAAAGCAGTCTTGGACTCTATGCAAAGGAATGAAGGGCATACATGCAACAATAACAGCAATAGACCCATAATTTGATGCGGTCATGATCTGTCTTTATGGTGATGGATGGATGGATGGATGGATGGAGGGACTGAGGTGGAGCAAAGGCGGGCTACACCTTACAACAAGCGCAATCGGGATTGCAGACCTTCGCCCTCCCATTTTTGTCACATTGTAAGAAGTTTTTGAATTGTCAGGATTTCCCGGATTTTTTTCCCTGATCACACCTAAAGTTGTGGAATCCTAGTGTATGGTTTCATTTTTGAGAAAATTCGTATAAGTGGTTTCCGAGACATGCATATATCCAAAATTTGATCTGATGCTGCTCCGAGTTATTTTATTCGGGTCACGGCCAAAGTCTAGGAATCCTTCTGCATGACAAGTTCCGTCCTCATGTTAAAGTTTGAGCCAAATCTAATGCTGTTTGTTAGAAGTCTTTTATTATTGGCGAAAATTATAATTTTTGGCAGTATATTGATCGGTCCCGTTACCCCCATCTCTCTGCCTCCCTGCCTGCCTGTCTGCATGCCTGTCTAGCTGTCTGTCGGCGTCCAATTTATATCCCATGATAGGTTCACCCAAATGGGACCAAACTTGGACACATGCTTCCTCATATCAGGTGAACGGAGCACAATGATATTGAGGTCATGAAGTCAAAGTTCACGGTCACTGTGACCTTGGTATAAAACTCAATTTTTTATGGGTAAGTCTTTGGTTTAGCTCAACATATTGTCTTATATCTCAGGATTGGTTCATCTTACTGGGACAAAACATGCTTCGTCATATTAATGGGATTGAGCACAATGACATTGAGGTTATGAGGGTAAATGTCAGGGTCACTGTGACCTTGGTATAAAACTCTATTTGCATGGTTAAGTGTTTGGCGTACCTCAACATAGCCTCTTATATTGCATTATGATTTCACCATATTGCGACTAAATTTGGACACGTGCTTACATATATCAACATGATGGAGCACAATGATACAAAGGTCAAGGCAATCGTGACCTTGGTAAACAGCTCTATTCTTTTATGTTAAATTTTTGGTTTAGCTCAACATATTCTCTTATATCTCAGGATTGGTTCACACTACATGAATTTAACTTGGCCACACGTTTACCTATGTCAATTATTGTCAGGTAGAATGATATTGAGGTCAGAGGTCAAGAACATTGTGATATTTGCATAAAATGTAGACTTGGTTCTGCTTAGCTCATCTGGCCTTTGATTCAGAACTGACAAACGTATTGGAACTAAGCATGGCCATATAGTTACTTCACCCAGTACGACCAGCACATACATTCAGACTCTTGAGGTCAATGTCATTGTAATCTTGATACGACGCTAGATTTGCGTTTGAAATTGCAAAATGGCAAGATTTTCGCCAATATCTCGTCAGTGTAACACCGATGTCGTGGTTTTCTTTATCAATTCGTCAATACGTTGGTCCGTCCATCTTCCATAACTTATTTTCTTCTTTGAGTATATTAACAAAACTTCATCTCCGTGCCTATTATTTCTTTGGTCAGTCCGCCCTTCCATTAGCAAAACATAACGTACTATAACATTATCCCTACATCTCTCGTGCGCGCGTGCGTGAGTGCGTGCATGTGTGTGCACGTGCGCGCGCGTAAAAATGCATGCTTGCGCGCGCATGAACACGCACGATTTCTATGCACTGCGTTGCATACCCTATCGCAGTAATAGGCCTAGTCCGGCTAAGTTGAACCACTTTATCGACTATTACATTTCTTTTGTCGGACTATTGGGTTGTCGGACTCCTGGGTTTTGTAAATTCGCTGCCATGTCGGACTGTTGGGTTGTCGGACTACTTGGAAAAGATGGCGCCACTTATCTAGATTGTCCGCGTGATGAACCTTCCAGAGGTATTAACTGTTTTGCTGCTGCAAGCCACCAGTTTCAATGAGTAAAATCTCTTGACTGACTTGCTTGATGTTTTGAAGACAATTTGACTGAAAGTTGTTAATGGCTTAGCCACCAACAGCTTTCGGTCAGGTTGTTTTCGGGATATTTAGCGAGTCCAGAGATATAATCCTTGGAATATTTCGTCTGCAAAAACTCAGCAGTCAGAGGCCTAATATAGATAGGAAATTAAAACAATATGTAATTATGTAGGCCTATGTCTTTCTTATATCATTTGAACCTGAAAAACATCCGCGAAGAAAAACATCAACAGAACCTTAGAATGGAAGAAATGCTCTGCTGAGTATTTTGGTACTAATTTGACTGAGGACTGTTGCTAAGGCCTGGTGTACCAACAGCTTTCGGTCAAATTATTATTAAAATATGAGGCATCTTACCTGTATAGTTTGCGTTCAAATTATAATACTGGGATTTCAGCTTTGTAATATATATAAGCCCCTACTACAATGCAAATAAAAAGCGAGTATGTGTACGCGTGCGTCCATGCGCGTGAGTGTATCTATGTGCGTGGCTAGGTAGGTGCGTACGTATGTGCTTGCACGTGTGAGTGTGAGAGTACATGCTTTAGTGAGTTTAACAGACCAGTACACACACAACCCAGTAGTCCGACAACGCAGTAGTCAGACAGCACAGTAGTCCGACAACCCAGTAGTCCGATAGCCCATTAGTCCGACAACCCAGTAGTCCGACAAGATGGACGGACGGACAGTCTCCATGTCATAATCTTTCAGGTCAACTGAGCTAATAGTATATGCTCCCAGAAATGCGTAGAACAAATACGTAAAGAAATGTTTAAGTTATGCTTGCATCTCTCATATGCTGATTAAGATCGATATAATGAGTATCTACTAAGTCACCGGCTTTCACGTGCGAAGGCGCTATAGATGCGACATAGGCTGTCTTTGTAAAATATCACAAATTTGGCAGGCAGGCAGACATGTAGATGTATACTAGTTGCGCAGTCGCAATTAAAAACTGTCTGTAGAATTTGCGGCACTTGGTTTCACCCACCTATTCAGTAGGCGTGGTAACTAGAGCTGAGAGTTCAGAGGTTGGCCCTACTTTCTATCTGGTTCAGAAGAACTAGTGAATCTACATAAATCACACCACCACCGTCGTCGCCAACCCCCCCCCCCCCCACCCCACCACCCTCGCCAGCGCCAGCCCCGCCGCCAGCCGCCACCACTACCACGGTGGAGAGAGTATTATGATCGCGCCTGCTTTTCTGCTTACCTGACTGCCCACATGCCCGCCCGCCCGCCCGCCCGCCCGCCCGCCCGCCCGCCCGCCCGCCCGCCAGCCAGCCCGCCCGCCCGCCCGCCCGCCCGCCCGCCCGCCCGCCCATCCGTGCGTCCGTCCGTCTGTTCGGAGATGAATCTAAAAAATACTTATCTGATTTGGCTCCAGTTCTAGCACAATAAGGAATTTGTCTTTCTAGACTATTTCTAAATGTTGGCTGTGATTAGGATGAAAGAATCCGGATGCTGGCGGATCTGCATTAGATCAAATTCTGGATCAGCGACTATTTCGGAAATAACTGTTCAGATTTTGCTCACATTTTAAAACAGGAAAGGGCGTGGCCATACACTAGGATGTTACAACTTTGGGCGTGATCCGAAACAAGAGACCCAAGGGTCTGTGATGCGCACGTGGATCATTAGGATCTGAACCATTTGTATTTAGACAGAAATAATGGATAATTCCAAATAAAATCCATGATGCCACCAAAAAATAACCAATACAAATTTTCGTTTGATATGTTGAAGCCTATACCGACATATGATCATTCCACCACTGTTGAAATTTGGACATTAATTAATGAGGACTAGCGTTTAAATTTTCAGAAAATCAAAGATGGCTTCCAAAACATTGACCAATGAAAATTACCCAAGAGGTTGATGAGGAGTAGCGTTTTAAACAATTTCCTGACATTTTTCGGAAATCCAAGATGGTCACCAAAAAAGGAAACGAGCAGTCAAAATTCTTTCAACCAATTCTGAAGCGTACCAGCCTAGGGTCCAAATCGGTCAAGCGGTTAATGAGGAGTAAGTAGCCTTTTAACTGATTTCCCAAAATTTTCGGAATCACCAAGATGTCCGCTGGAAAAGTTCTGTATACAAAATTCGGTAGACATGTTCTGAAACCTACCACCCTAGTATCCATCCAGACAAGTCTGGTTAAAATTGCCCAAGCGGTTAATGAGGAGTAGCATTTTAATGGTTTCCCGCTATTTTTCGGAAAATTCAAGATGATCCCAGAAAAAAATTGACGAATCGAAATTCAGTATATAAGTTCTTAAACATATCATTCTAGGGTCGTTTCAGCCGAGTTTGCTTGAAATCGGCTAAGTGGTTAATGAAGAGTATGCCTTTAACTGATTTCTAGAAATTTTCGGAAAATCCGATATAGTTGCCGGAAAAATTAACCAATCAAATTCTCATTAGAAGTGCTCAAGCCTACTAGCATAGAATTAGTCCATCCAAATCCTGGAGCTGTAGCGTTTTAAATGATTTCCGGAAATCTTTGAAAAATAAAAGATGGCTGTCAGAAAAATTGACCAATCAAAATTCTGAATAGGGCGAGGGCGAGGGTCTGGAATCTCTGATTGCTCATCATGCTCATGTAAGCAAAACATGAATCATAAAACACACTGCTGCAAGAACCTAACTATCTATTATAAAAGCGTATCCTGCACTTTCATTAGCGTGATTGAACTTTTTCAGTATGAGCAGATTAAGCTTAAATTTAGCAACATGCCAACTTTTTGCCATGTAGGCATAGGCCTACAAACTACTGAAATAGTCTGGCTGATAATCAGCTCGTAAATATAGAAATATCTTGTTAATGTTACAATTTCGGATTTGGTAAGAAGTATGCATGCATATACAGCTGAAATTTGGCTGTTCATCGCTTGCCAGTCGGAATTTTCTGAATCAAGAAGTCGGGAATTCAACAAAACAGAAAATAATAGGACGCTAAGAAATGTTTTACAAATGATCTCAATTTCCGACGGGTTCATATAATTACTACCAGCTGCAGTCGCATCCAGGCCACACCCACGCTACGCCACTGGTAGTCGTTGTCGTCGTCCGCGACGGCGGCGGTGGTGGTGGTGGTGGAAGTGATGGCGATGATGATGCTGATGATGATGATGATGATGGGTGGGAGGATGTAACGATAAGGGCGGAAAATTAACTACTTTAGGATGTTATTTCCCGCTTTCAATATCTTAAAATTAAAGGAACATATTCACAGTAGCATGCTTGAAAAAAAAAGTGTCAAAATTGTATACTTTTAGAATCTTAAATATTCGGCCTATATGTAATGAAACGAAATAAACAATAACATATGATGATTTCAATACGTATAAATTAATATAATTTTTTAGGTTATGAAATTGAATTAGAGAGACGAGTTCCTTATTCAACATCGCAATTAAAAAAATTATAATAATTTGTACGGAGTGAAATCATCATATGTTAAGATTTATTTACACAAATCAAACCTTTAAAAGTATACAATTTAAACAATTTTATTTTCACGCATTCTGATGTGAATGTTCACTTTTAATCTTTATTATTATTTCTTCATAACCGCCTATCTAACACCTGTATCTTTGATCGTTTGAAAGGACCCACATATGTAGCCACACCAATCCGTGCCACTTATTATTACCCTAGCCCCGTAAGGGGGAGTGGGTATTGCGATCGGTATGTGTGCGTGCGCGCGCGTGCATGTCTTCGTGCGCGCACGCGTGCGTGTCCTCCCGCACGTGTATCTCAAAACTTACTGCTTAACGCAAGGAAGGAACTTGGCGTGCAAGAGGACCGAAATTGCTCAAATTTTAACACAAGAATGGGCGAGAACATAAACTAGGTTTCTACAACTTTTGGCGTGATCTAAAGATATACGGAAAGTCGGAAAAAACCCTGGAATATCAAAAAATGGGAGGCGAGGGTCAGCAATCTCCGATTGCTATTGCTGTAAGCTGTAACCCGCCATTCCTCCCTCACTCACTCCATCCACCCATCCATCCATCCATCCATCCATCCATCCATCCATCCATCCATCCATCCATCCATCCATCCATCCATCCATCCATCCATCCATCAATCAATCAATCAATCAATCAATCAATCAATCACCAACTGACTAACCAACCAACGAACCAAACAACCAATCAATCAATCAATCAATCAATCAATCAATCAATCAATCAATCAATTAATCAATCCAAAGAGCAAGTCGATTGATAAGTCGGTCAGTCGGTCGGTCTGTCGGTCAGCTGGTCGGTCGGTCGGTCGGTCGGTCGGTCGGTCGGTCGGTCGGTCGGTCGGTCGGTCGGTCGGTCGGTCGGTCGGTCGGTCGGTCGGTCGGTCGGTCGGTCGGTCGGTCGGTCGGTCGGTCGGTCGGTCGGTCGATCGGTCGGTCGGTCGGTCGGTCGGTCAGTCGACCCATTGATCCATCCATCCATCCATCCTTCCACCCAGCTACCCGCCCAACCACCCACCCACCCACCCACCCATGCATCCATCCATCCATCCATCCATCCAAAGAGCAAATCGATCCATTGATCGATCAATGGATCGATCCATCGATGGATCGATGGATCGATACATCGATCCATCGATCACTACCACCTACCACATCCTGCTTTGCGAGATATGGGTAGAGGTATGAGCTTGTGATAGGCAGCTGGGAATAAGACCATTGAACCTCGTGTTGTCAATCTCTGAGAAGTTATATTACCAGCCAATACCAGGTTTTGGACATGTATTGCAAAGATATACCAGCAGAATGCTTGTTATTATTAGTCTCACTATGCTTAGTAGTATTAACATAATTAACTATTATAATTACTTCTTTTGTAATGGAGGCAGTGCAATCGCTGAAAAATTATAAACATAAACAATATTAATGTATATATGTAAATTTCAAATTGCATTTTATAGTAAAATTATTATGTAAAATTGCAACGTACCGCCTTTTATAGTTTTGTAGGCAAAGTGTCGAATCTAAGTCAGTTTGACTCGTCACTCAATCCCATAGTTATTAATTGACAATAAAATATGTTTAAAACAAAAGCATGATGCTGGTGCCGTCCGTCGGTTGGTCTCGGTCGGAACCATTGTGATATATACATCTATGTTGTCTTTTGATAATATGGGGTTGCCGAGGAACTTGACATATCGTATGACATTTGAAAGACTAATATACGCAACGATTTTTGAAATGATGTTTTGCCAGTGCGCAAATTCATTTATCTGGGAATAACCGTGTAATGCCTCTGAAGGTCTTTCTTCATATGGATCTTTCCTAAATAGCTGTTTTGAAACAAACTGTTAAACGACATTCTAAAGTAAATTTATTTAACAAAAATAACCGTATGAATTTGTTTGGAGATGAACGAACAAAATACGAATTAAAGCAATAAAATTATATTTGTATATCGTTTAGCTTTCAGTAGAACACAAATTTCAAACGTCACATACGTGTCTGAATATGTGTGTCCGGAGCTGTAATTTAAAAAAAGCTAAAAACTGCTGGACCGATTTGGTTTTGAACTGGGATTTCCAGTCTTTTGCCCCTGATCCCGATAAAAGACCAGATCATGATGGGCTCAAATTCTGGATCTATTGCTGTTATTGTTCTTGTTTGCATGCCCTTCACTCCTTTGTATGGTACCAAAGACTGATTTGTCTGATGGATGCTACAGTAATATATAGGCCTATGATAAAAAAAACACCCAACGCCATTAGGTACTTCCGATGACGACGTATCTTATCCTATTTCAACATCTGCCCAGTTTTGAAGCAATTGTACTTTCTAATAAAATTACTGTTGCTGGACTATTGGGTTGTTGGACAACTGGGTTTGTAAATTTTTTCCTGTGTAGGACTGTTGGGCTGTCGGACTACTGGGTATAATTGTCGGAGTATTGGGCTTTCGGACTAGTGGGTAAAATTGCCGGACTATTGGGCTGTCGGACTATTGGGTTGTCGGACTAGCGAGTAAAATTGTCGGACTATTGGGTTGTTGGACTATTGGGTTGTCGGACTAGTGGGGCGTCCCCAAAATATCTTGACAGGTAGAAGCGCGCAAATTCATTTACGTGGAAACAGTTTTGTGATGGCTCTGTCTGGGGTTTTCCATATGAATTTTTCATAAATATCTGTTTTGCAACAAACTGTTGAACGACGTTCTAACGTGCATTTATTTAACACAAATATTCGTATGAATTTGTTGGGAAATGGACGAACAGAATCCGAATTAAAACAATAAACCTACATTTGTATATCCTTCAGTTTTCAGACTGAGAACACATACGTCAAACGTCACATATGTACGTGTGTGCATATGCTTCCAGCGCTATATTTTGAAAAAAGCTCACAACTACGGGCCAGACTTGAGTTTGAACTGGTGTTTCCAGTCTTTGCCCCTGATTCAGATAAAATACAGATCATGATCGGATCAAATTCTGGATCTATTGCTGTTATTGTTGTTTGCATACGCGTCACTCATTTGTATATTGCCAAGGACTGCTTTGTCTGATATAGGTTACAGTAATATATACGCCCATAATAAAAAAAGAATTGTCGGCTATTTCCGATGACGACGTGCCCATCTCGGTCCAGACCGTAATTCCGATAACATCACATGTTAGAACATAATTCAGTTTGAATAACGGTCCAGACAGTAATTCGGATGACGTCACATGCAAGAATATAATTCAGGTTTGAATCGCAGACCAGACCGTAATTTGGATGACATCACATGTTAGAACATAATTCAGTTTGAATCACGGTCCAGATCGTAATTCGGATGACATCACATGTTTGACCATAATCCAGTTTGAATAACAGTCCAGATCCTAATTCGGATGACATCACATCTTAAAACTTAATTCAGTTTGAATAACGGTCCAGATCGTAATTCGGATGACATCACATGTTTGACCATAATCCAGTTTGAATAATGGTCCAGACCGTAATTCGGATGACGTCACATGCAAGAACATAAGTCAGCTTTGAATTACAGTCCAGACCGTAATTCGGATGACGTCACATGGAAGAACATAATTCAGTTTCGAATCACAGTCCAGACCGTAATTCTGATGGCATAACATGTTAGACCATAATCCAGTTTGAATAACGGTCCAGACCGTAATTCGGATAGCATCACATGTTAGAACATAATTCAGTTTGAATCACGGTCCAGATCGTAATTCGGATGACATCACATGCATGAACATAATTAAGTATTGAATTACAGTCCCGACCGTAATCCGGATGACGTCACATGCATGAACATAATTCAATTTTGAATCACAGTCCAGACCGTAAGTCGGATGACATCACATGCAAGAACATAATTCAGTTTTGAATCACAGCCTAGACCGTAATTCAGATGACATCACATGTTAGAACATAATTCAGTTTGAATAACGGTCCAGACCGTAATTCGGGTGACGTCACATGCAAGAACATAATTTAGTTTTGAATCACAGTCCAGGCCGTAATTCGGATAATATCATATGCAAGAACATAATTCAGTTTTGAATCACAGTCCAGACCGTAATACGGATGACATCACATGCAAGAACAAAATTCAGTTTTGAATCACAGACCAGACCGTAATTCGGATGAATTCACATTTTATAACGTAATTCAGTTTGAATAACGGTCCAAACCGTAATTCGGATGACATCACATGTTAGAATGTGATTCAGTTTGAATCACGGTCCAGACCGTACTTCGGTTTGCCTCTTATTGCTAGAACGTAGTTCGTTATTCAGTTTATATGTAGGCCCGCGTACTATTTGTGTATACACGCGCGCGCATTAGACCTGCCGCCTATGGCTTAATCTGCAGCAGCTAATATTTACCCTATAATGGCTGCTCCCGTCGAATTTCGGTCTTACTTATAAATAAGAGGTCCTAGTGTGTCTGGTAATGTATGTCGGGCGGACCGCTTGTTCGCTACAAGTTGCATGGGTCGGAGCATCTTTAACACCTTTTCAACCCCGTTACCCTTTTCCCCTCGTGTCGAATCTTCGAGGTAAGTGGAGAGTGTTGGCTCCTCATCTGTGGATAAGTCGTCTGGGTTGTCTGTATCCGTTTGAGAACTAGTATGCCTATCTATTTCTACTGCCATTTTATTATTCTTAGCCCCTAACTATAACGTCTCGCCGTAAAAGGATAAGTTGTGTACCTATAGATGATAATAGTAGGCTACCACACTAACACACCAATATTGAGGTGGGTAGAACTGTAGGGATAGTGGATCGCTATGTTAAAGTGGAGATGGTCTAACGCTATCAGGCAATGGTATTCTAAAGATAAAAGAAATACTCAGCAATACGATATGGTCAATATTCTAACAAATGTCTGTATTTATTAAAATCACACAGGTAATTGATTGAATATAACTATTAACTAGATATATGATTTTTTTTAAATATTTATATCTATATAAATATTAAGTATGTTTGTACTGGGTCGGTGTCACGCCTCAGTCGGATGTACTTCTACCTGGTTCAGTGTGGATGGTGCTAAGTCTGCTTGTTTCAAGTCTGGTCGGCACCAGGTTTGGTTGGTTTTACTCTGATTGGACTAAGTTCCGTTGCTTTCGGTTTGATTGAAATTGCTTGACTGTGGGCTATCTGTCTACAATTTGCTTGATTGCAAGCTGACTGCAAGCTGACTGATTAATCTGCTTGGTTGATGACTGGTTGAACCCAGGTTCACTGAACAATTTGTTTTGTTGTTGCCTGACTGAACCAAGAAAACTAAAATTTGCTTGGTTTTGTCTGGCTGAACCAAATTGGGCCGACTGAAGTAGGTTGATGACAGCCTATCTCCCTCCAATTTGCTTGGTTGCAGGCTGACTAAAATTGATTGACGACAGGCTATCGCCTTCCAATTTTCTTGGTTGCAGGCAGACTGAAGTTAGTTGATGGCAGGCTATCTCCTTCTAATTTGCTTTGTTGCAGATTGACTGAAGTTGGTTGATGGCAGGCTATCTCCTTCTAATTTGCTTGGTTACAGGTAGACTGAAGTTGGTTGATGGCAGGCTATCTCCGTCTAATTTGCTTTGTTGCCGATTGACTGATGTTGGTTGATGGCAGGCTATCTCCTTCTAATTTGCTTGGTTACATGTAGACTGAAGCTGGTCGAAGGCAGGCTATTTCCTTCCATTTTGCTTGGTTAAAGGTGAACTGATTGATGTACGGGTCGGCAACGTTATGTCGGGTGCTAAGGAGGAGGTGTAGCACTATATAAGTTGCCAGGTTTAATTCACCTTTCCAGAGTACCCACCCGTCATATGACGTCATAATGAACTGCGTGCTGTGTACAATGACATCATAATGAATGACGTCGATAAGTACGTCACTAACGCATATTTGAAGACGGTCTATGCGTTGTTGTACACATTGTTTGCTTTTGCTATTTAATAAATATTATGTTGAATATGTTGAAACTAATTAGACTGGGCGCTGTTGCTGCCATAAGCAGCGACAGCACCCAGTCTAATTAGTTACAAAATATTCAACAGCTTCCCTGTATAGTTTTCAGGAAATTGATAGCTAGGGCATTCGGGGATCGATCAATCCCAACACGGCGAGGTGTCGGTGGAGCTTAGCTAGTGATGGGCGGGGCATAGCTAAAAATGGAAAGGTCCACTGACCAAGCGTCGACGTTGCAATTGACCAAATATGGAGTTTTTTTATGATAGCCTTCCTTCTGGCCTATGTAGTTAACTTAATTCTAGCCTGAGGTCAAAGCGTGTTGTTAACCTTGACGTAATACGATTTGCACACTTTAATTGCTCAGTCAAGTGATTTGCCGTGAAAAGTTGTTACTATTCGTAACAGATCAGCTTTGCAATCTGTAATTATCCAGTCAAGTTGTCTGGCGTGACAAGTTGTTGCTATATATATATATGCTACAAACTGGTTTAATATTAATACTAGATTGGTTAGACCGTGTCAATATATGTATGTCCACACAGGTTGATTGCCGGGCCTCAACTGGTGATGCTCGTGCATGCTCGGGTGTTTCCGCAAAGCGTCGGAACTATATGGAAAGCTTGGACATCACAATAAACAATCTTCATTCGTAGGAAGAAAACTTATTATTTGAATGAAGACCATCGGTGACGTAACAATGGACCTTTTCGGTTTTAGCTATGGCCCGCCCATCTCTAGCTAAGTTCCACCCACACCTCGCTCATGTTGGGATCGATCTCTGAGCACCCTGACTATCAATTTCCGATAAAACTACACAGGTAAGCTGTTGAATATTCTGAAACTAATTTGACTGGGTGCTGTTGCTGCCTAAGGCAATTCTATTGCACCATATAAACTGTTGCAAGAAGTATCTTCTGATTTCAAGGACCTTTGTGGGATACTAGGACACCATTGCGCCTATATGTGTAGCCAATAGTATGTACAACCAATAAATTGTAGAAACTTGTACCAACATCCCATTTTATTTGAACGAGAGATCAGAAGGAGAGAGAGAGAGAGAGAGAGAGAGAGAGAGAGAGAGAGAGAGAGAGAGAGAGAGAGCTATTGCAGCAGTTAGCCTGTCACGCGCAGGTTTCTCAACCACGATCCCCCTCCCACGACAGGCAAGGACATGCGTGTCGCGTCGCAAAAGAGCAGGATGAGTGTCAGATAGGGCTGCGCAATATACCGATACCATATTTAAAACCGACATCACGCACTGACGGTTTCAAAACCGATTATAAAATATAAATATCGAAAAACCGAGAGAGAGAGAGAGAGAGAGAGAGAGAGAGAGAGAGAGAGAGAGAGAGAGAGAGCTTATATGTCCGGCTGTAGCGGGTATTATTTATTCTCTCTGCATACACCAGAGCACATAGGCCCAGCTGCGTCATTAATTGGTTCCCGTCAGAGTGACATAAATGGTATTTAAATGTTTGTTTCTAATTATTCTGATTTATTTCTGTTTTTTACAGGTGGCTATAGGTTGATTATTATATAACGCGTTCATACGTTAGTTCCCTAATCCTTTGCTTTAACATTGTGTTAATGTGGATCTATGGTGGTTGCCATTTTGTCTCATCAATGGATAATGTATGATGTCACGTACGTGCTCAGTGCCCTGTAGGTGGGGCTTAGAATACACCTTCCGTATCCTTTCCGTGTCGTAAGAGGCGACTAAAGGAGGTAAGGGTGAGGTAACCCTGACAGAAACCTCGAGTGCTGAAGACGGAGGTTCCAGGCCGCACGGCGCACTCTAATAAACAATGGATCCACACACTTAACGCTTATGATCATGTCGATAGTCACTTACAGGACTGGCGGTATGATCAGCGAACGAAAAGAAGAAGAAGACGTACGTGCTCATAAAACACATTCTTTACTATGTAATACTTAGCATGTTGAACATTTTGAAATTGAAGTAACTCTAAATAAATTTATAAAATTAAATATTCAACAGCTTAACCGTATGGTTCTTTTTACAATGCCGACAATGGACAATGGATGCTGACAATGGACATTTTCAGTTTTAGCCATGCCCGCCCATCTCTAGATAAGTTCCACCCCACCTCGCTCGTGTTGGGATCAGCGACAGTGCCCAGTCAAATCAGTTTCAAAATATTCGACAAAATGTTTATTGAATAGTAAAGCCATACAATTCGTGCGACGTGTCAGACTATTAAGTGTTCAAGACGGATTAACTCAAGGCATTCATGCCTTAGTTGATTATGATATCATCATACATGGGACGTAGTTGATTGTGACGTCATATCATGGATGGATAAACTGGAAAGTTCAATCGACAAATACATACGTGTGATTGTGTGCAGAATCCACAGCTTTTTGATTTCTGATTGGTCGAAAAGGAATATCATGACAGCCTTCAGACATTTGATAAATGTATCAACATTTAACTATCAAAGTCTGAATGCTTTTCTTTGACTGGATGGTAAAAAGTAGTGTTCCATATTCGTATAACAATTGGTATTCGCACATTCGTATAATTCATGAATCAATATTCGAATATTTCAGATGAGAGCTAAATGGAAACGAAATATTGTCAGTAAGCGTGTAAAACATGGAATGTTTTGTTGGGGAGGAAATACGATTGTCACATTGACACCATAGGGCCCAATATATGCTAGATATCTGCCAAGTTTCAAGTCATTCGGTTTAAAACTCAACGTGGAAATGCAGTGTAAATATTGCTATCATGCATTTCCTATATTTCCTATGGGGACACCTTTACTAAAGGAAAAACAGAGTTCTCAAAAACTATTAGAGGGATACAATATAAAATTTACACCGAATCAGGAAATTATAGTAACTAACAGTTTATCAAGGTATATCAAGGTTCTCGTCGATTGGATGAAAAACATTGAATCTTTCCACGGTACCCATCCATCATATGGTGTCATAATTATCTACGTGGCGTGTATGATGACGTCATAATCAATTACAGCATGAATGACTCGATTTAGTCCGTCTCAAACGCTTAATATTCCAACATGCTGTACGAATGGTATATCTTTAGTATTTAATGAACATTCTGTTGAATATTTAGAAACTAATTTGACTGGGAGTTGTTGCAGCAATAGGCAGCAGAACAGCCAAGTCAAATTAGTCTCAAAATATTCAACAGCTTACCAGCATAGTTTTCTGGAAATTGATAGTCGGTGATCGATCGATTCCAACATGGGCGAAGCGTGGGTGGAGCTTAACAAGGGATGGGCGAGCATAGCTAAACTGGAAAGGTACATTTTGACGACCATTTGAAAAATAAATTTTCTCTTCAAATTCTCTCTGTAAGGTTACTAGACCAATACCAAGCCAATACCACCCAGTATTGGCTCAGTACCCAGCCAGTAACCTGTGTAATTAAAGGGATGCTAATCTCATCTCAGATGTTGTATTGTACTGATAGATTATGGTGCCTAGATTCCATATCATTCACATCCTGTCACATTTCGTTATCTGTATCACAATTATCTGCTTTGTAATATCGTGCAAACGTTGAACAATGATCGCTACCATTTTGCCTCTTCAAGCGACAGTGTGTGATGTCATGCAAGTACCAATGCATTACATTTTTTATTATGTAATACTTATCCCGTTGAATATTTTGAAACTAATATGGCAGCAACAACTTCCAGTCAATTTAGTTTCAAAATATTCAACACCTTACCCGTATGATTGCTTTTATACCGCATTGCCAAACTATAGCTGGCACGTCTATGATTGAGCGTATATACCTAGGCGAACACGCTATGTTTTTTCTGATTGGTTGAAAAGTAAATCATGACTGCTATCATCGGCGGAATAAATGCGTCAACATTTCACTACTAAAGCGCGAATATGTTTCGTTGTCGGCATGATAAAAAGCTCAAATGTCAGGGATGGACTATGGCTGACAAATTCTATCACCTGAATGGTGAGTATAATATAAGGTGAGAGTTCCTTTAATGTTATATAATGAAATATATAAGCTTCTTGTTGATAATGGACCTTACCAGTTTTAGCTATGCCCCGCCCACCTCTAGCTAAGCTCCACCCACACCTGGCTCGTACTTGGATCGATCGATCGATCTCTGAACGCCCTGCCTATCAATTTCCAAAATAAATATACAGGTAGGCTATTGAATATTTTGGAACTAATTTGACTGACAACATTCAGTCAAATTAGTGTCAACATATTCAACAGAATGTTTATTAAATAGTAGAGACATACAATTCGTACAACGTGTCGGACTATTAAAGGAACGGAAAAGGGAAATAACAAATGAAAGTTTATTGGTAATCTCATACAATATTAAATAAACTACCATCGGTAAAATGGAAATGAATCGGGATTATTAGTGAAAAAGCATTTACTAAATCTAGGAGCGCTTAACGTGTAGCCAATTAGTGACCAAGCTGGTGGTTCTCACTCCGCCGTGTGCCAACTGCGCGTGCAGGTATACCGCACAACCCTACATGTATATAATGAAAGCACATCTGAATATAGCTTTGTAAGCTGTATGAATAGTATTCTCTATACGTGCTGTTGTAGAGCGATTAACTCACTACTGCTAATTTACCATTGATCCTTTTGAAAACGTTATATTTGAAAGTCACTTTTTCTGGTGGAAGGAAACAAGTTTCGGTCAAAATGGTTTCAAAATACACTACTGGTTTCCAAGGTCGCAACATGATGCCTAGTGAATATTTTGACATTCGTGTGATTGAATGTAGCCCCTCTCTCTGGAAACAACGGCTTTCAGTCAAATTGTTTTAAAATAGGCAGTATTTTACATGTAGGACGCTGTGTCTAATCAGCTGAGCGCGAATATAACTGAGCTTATATGACTGGCTATAGCGGGTATTATTTATTCGCTCAGCATACACCAGAGCGCATGGGTCCAACTTCGTTACTAATTGGTTCCCGCCAGAATGCCATAAATGATATTTAGCTGCTTTTTTCTAATTATTCTGATTTATTTATGTTTTTCACTGGTGGGTATAGGTTGATTATTATATAAAGCTGTCTTCAAGAGCATATGCCAGTTCTCTGTTCCTTTCCTTTAAAGATACAATGTCACAGTAAATAAAATAAATAATATGCTTAAAATATTTTAATGGCGTCAAAACATGCCATACGAATACAACATATGGATTTAAATGTCATAGAATGTATATTTCACTCTATATAATCCCAACGAACGCTGCTGAAGGAGGGAATAGTGTCCCGTCCCTCCGGCGCCACATTGCCATTTAACCACTGCTCCAAATATATTGTTACTCCAGTAGTGGAATCGGGTACTCGTTAAAGGTAATGCCAGTTGCCAATAACAAACGAATCTCACTCATCGTCTCACTTAGAAATGTGTATGGATGCATGCCTCCTCTATATCAGAAGCGTAGACTGGATGACGAATGTCTGAGTGTGTGCGCGTGTAGTGTGGTGCGTGCGTGCGTGTATGTACGCGAAGTGCGTGTGTGTGGGTGGGTGGTGGTGTGTGGATGATGGGCGGTGGGTCACGCTTGTGGGTGGGTGTGAGTGGTGTATTTGAAGAGGTATACATATATTCACATTCAAATTATTTTATTTTTATATTAGATTATAATAGTTGGCAAATATCAGAGTAAATGTGCAGGTTTGTTTCTTAGATGTTGGGACATCACTATGATCGGTTCTCCACTGCTGGCCCTGCCCATATGCAAACTATCACATATCTACGCCTACGCAATAGCTACCGCTGCACATCCCCATATCCACATTGACCCCCATAACAAACCCTAACCCTATAAGTACGTTTGCCATGATAGCTGCCTCTACGGACATCACTACACCTGCAGGATGCATCATAGATAGTTACCCATACCACTCACAAATGGATATCCCAACCCGGACGTGTTACTGCCCTGTCGCTACCCTGCCCCCAAAAACTACCCCAACCATCATAGCGTAGACTAGCGTAGTCGTCTACTAGACTTGCAGAGCATACGAGTCTAGTTTAGCATTATAGTCTGTGCTAACTTAAGCTACTCGCATAGGCTGCCAACAGAGCCTGGTAGCCTAGCCTACTACCATAGCATAACCGACTCGACTAGCCTACTGATATGCCTACTAATCTATGTGACGATGCGCCCACATCAGTCGGCTGTTAAATAATTATTTTCATTTTTTTTCTATACTTTGCTCTATTTTAGTTTTTTGATCAGTCAGGCAAGTTGAGGTGTGTGTTCATGCGCGGTGCGCGCGTGTGCTGTGAGTACGTGCGTGCGTGGGTGGGTAGGTGTACGTGTCTAGACTTCTAGGCTAATCTACGAGCACACTAGCCTAGACTTCTATTTTGGGCTCCTGGACTAGACCTCTAGCCCAGCTTACTAACGTATTGGCTTAGCCTTCTAGCCTAGTCTACCAGGCTACTTGCCTATATTTCTAGCCTCGTCTACTATCCTCGCCTTCTAATGTAGTATATTAGAATAATAACGTAGACATCTATGCTAGCCTGCTAGACTAGACCTTTTACCCTGTCTATTTACCTAATAGCCAAGACTTCTAGCCTAGTCTTCTAACCTACTAGCCTAGACTTCTAACCTGGTCTGCTAATATACTAGCCTACACTTCTAGCCTAGACTTTTTTAAATCTATTTTATTGTACTGATAATACAACTGGATTGGGAACAAGTTCTATCGACTTAGCTAGGCCCTCTCCCTACATAATCATTAAGACGGCAAAATGCGTAAAATAGTTAAATACAAACGTATATACAGTAAAGAAATTATGATAAATATGAAAGTAGAGAGAGCGAGAGAGAGAGAGAGAGAGAGAGAGAGAGAGAGAGAGAGAGAGATGTTAGGAGAGATATTTATTATCACTTAGCAGTTAGTACGTATATGGTAAAAGCGTTTGGTTTGTTTTATATAATTCTGTACATTTTTTTTTAGCAAAACATCGTTCATTTGTGGAGATAAATCTGGATTTCCATTCAGAATGAAGACTAGCAGCATATTGGGCATAAATCCTACTATGGCCCTAAATAAATCTAGATGGTTCCACAATTGGATGGTACTAGGTAGAAAAGATTTTTGAAACACTTCAAGGCGATGCCTTGGTGGCATAAAATTCTCTAAATTTCGAAGAGTATATCTTGAAGCATTACCCACCCGTTCAGGGATCAAATCACGTATATAGTCAGAGCACTCGTTGTGGATAATTTTATAGAACAAAATAAGTTTTTTTCTGCTTTCGGCGCTCCCGTAGAGGTATTATGCCCGTTTCACTATAAAGATTTGCCAAAGGTGTGTATTTTGGCAGACCAGTTATAATCAGCATGGCTTCATTCTGAATGATCTCAAGTTTATAAGCATCCTGGTCCGAACATCCGTCCCAAACTTCACACCCATATTCGAGTACTTGGCGGAGGTAAGCAACATAAATTTTGAATAATGTTTTTCTACTTAAAATGTATTTCATCTGCCGCATGGTGCCCAATATTTTGGCAGTCTTTTTGGATATTTGGTCTATATGAGTTGTCCACTTTAAAGTGTTCGAAATTGTTACGACAAGATACTTACTAGACCGCACTGATGATATTTGTATGTTATTTAGAAAAATATTCGGAAATGAAAAGTTAAGTGTATTCGAAATAGTTAGATTTACAGTTTTTGTGGCATTAAACTTTACTAACCATTGTTTCGACCAGTCAGAGATTTGGTTTAAATCTTTATTTAGGTTTCTTTCAATTTCAATTGACGTGGCACTAGAACAGCATAAAGCTGTGTCATCAACATAAGAACGTAAGACACTATCGATGTTATGTGAAATGTCATTTATATAAATTAGGAATAAGAGTGGACCGAGCACTGAACCTTGTGGAACTCCAGCTTCTATTTGTTTCAAAGAAGATTTGTCTTGGTTGATTAAGACACACTGTTGTCGTGAAGATAAATAGTTACTAAACCAGATAAGAAATCTTCTTCCTAGTCCAAGCTCTTATAACTTAAACATCAATCCCTTGTGCCATACCCTGTCAAATGCTTTCGAGATGTCACAAAGTACAACACATGTGGATTTGTGTTCATCGAGTGCATTTGAGAGAAAATGACACAATTCAATTAACTGGAAGACAGTCGAATAGCCAGGCCGAAAACCGGACTTGTACTTGTAGAGGAGATTTTGGCTATGGAAGTGATTATATACGTGCTTGAATATTATTCTTTCCATAACTTTACCTACTATCCTAATCGTCTAGTCTAGTCTACTAGACTTCTAATCTAGTCAATTAGCCTAGTAGCCTAAACCTCTAGCCTAGACTTCTAGCCTAACTTGGTAGCCTACATGCCTAAACTTCTAGCCTAGTCTAGAAGCCTACTAGCATAGACTTGTACTTTAGACAACTGGTCTACTAGTCTTGACTTCTAGCGTAGTCTGCTATCATTGCTTTCTAAAATAGTCTACTAGACGTCTAGGCTAGTCTTCTAGCCTAGATTTCTGGTCTAGACTTCTAGCCTAGTCCACTATCCTACTAGCATTGCCTTCTAGACTAATCTACCAGCCTACCAGCGTAGACCACTAACATAGTCTACTAGCCTAGACTTCTAGACTAAGCTACTAGCCTAAATTTCCAGCCTAGTCTACTAGCCTACTAGCATACTAGCCTATAATCTTACACTAGGTTACTAGCCTAGCCTTCTAAATTAAGCTACTAGACCTCTAGCCTAGCTTACTAGCATATTAGCCTAGACTTCTAGTCTAGTTCTCTAGCCTAGTCTATTAGCTTAATGGTCCAGACGTCTAGTCTAGTCTACTAGCATCGAGTTCTAGTCTAGTCTACTAGCCTATTACCTCAGCGGTCTAGCCTAATCTACAACCCTAGTACCATAGACTTATATCCTAGCCTACTTGTTTAGATCTCTAGCTGAGTCTCTCTTTCTCGCATTGTCTACTTGCCTACCTGCCTAGACTTCTAGCCTAGAAATCTAGCCTAGTCTATTGACCTAAACGCACAGACTTCTAGCCTGGTCTACTAACATATTAGCTTTGACTTCTAGACTAAACTACTATCCTACTACCATAGACTCCTAGCATAACCGAATGGCCCATCCTTCTAGGATAATCTACTAGCAATCTAGCCTAGTCTATTAGCCAACAAGCCAAGACTTATAATCTTGTCTTCTAGACTATACATCTAGCATAGTATAGTAGCCTACTGGCATAGATCTCTAACCTAGTCGACTGGACTACTTCTAGCCTAACTTGGTAGCCTACATGCCTAAACTTCTAGATTTCTAGGCTAGACTTGTGCTCTAGCCACCTAGCCTGCTAGCCCTGAACTATAGCATAGTCTACTATCATAGCCTTCTAAAATGTCTACTAGACCTCTAGACTAGTCTACTAGCCTCGATTCCTAGCGTAGTGTATTAGCCTACTAGTCTCGCCTTCTATACTAACTACCAGACTACTAGTCTAGACCTCTAGACTAGTCAACTGGCCTAGACTTCTAGCCCAACATACTAGCCTAAATTTCCAACCTATTCTACAAGCCTTCTAGCCTAAACATCTAGCCTAATAGCCCATGCTTCTAGCCTCATATACTAGCCTACGAACCTAGACTTTTAACTTAGTCTACTAGCCTCAACTTCTATGCTAATCTATTAGACTTCTACCATAATCTACTAGTATATTAGCCTAGAATTCTAGTCTAGACTTTTAGCCTAGTCAACTAGCTTACGAGACTAGATTTCTATGCTAGTCTATTAGCTTAATAGGCCAGAATTCTAGCCTAGTCTGCTAGCATATATTACTATCCTATTAGCCTAGACGAGTCTACTAGCCTACTAGCATAGACTTATAGACTAATCTACCAGCCTAAACGCTTAGGCTTAAAGGCTAGAGTTCTAGCCTAGCCTACTATCCTAGATTTATAGCCACTTCGAGCCTAGACTTCTAGTCTAGTAGCCTAGACTTCTAACCTAACCTAGTCTACTAACTTCGCCTTCTAAGCTAATCTGTACGTCTGGACTAGACATCAAGCCTCGTATAGTATCCTACTGGGATGGTCTTCTAGCCTAGTTTAGTAGTCTGCTTTTCTAGACTTATACTCTACTAGCCTAGCGTAGTCTAATAAACTAGACGCCTAACCTACTAGCCTAACCTCTTGGTTAGCCTATCCTATTAGGCTAGTCTACTATCCCGCCTGCCAGCCTAGCCTGTCTGATGTTATAGGTTATATAGCATGCCTTCTGGCCTAGCCTACTAGACCGGCTAATGAACTAGCCTACTAGCATGCCAAATGGCCTAGTCTAATAGCTTTCCCACTGACCTAGCCTATTAGCCTGCCTAGTGGCATAGCCTACTCACCTGGATAATGACCTAACCTATTAGTCTGCCTTCTGGCCTAATCTACTAACCTGACTACTGGCCTACCCTACTAACATGTCTACTGACCTAGGCTACTAGCATATCCTACTAGCCTGTATTGTCCGGCTAATGGACTAGCCTACTAACCTGCCAACTAGTCAACCTATTATCCTATCAGCAGGCTTGGCCTACTAGCCTGCCTACTGGCATAGTATATTAACCTACCCTATGGCCTAGCCCACTAACCTGCCTACTGGACTACTAGCATGTCTACTGGCCTAACCTAGTAGCCTGCCTACTGGCCTACGCTACTAGTCTATCCTCATGGCCTAGCATACTGTTCTAGCCTCATAGCTGTGTCCGGTGGCTAGGCTGGCATAGCCTATTGGATTGGTCTACTATGGTGGATAGGCTAGTCTACAAAGGCAGCTAGTCTAGACTACTAGTGTGGCCACGCTAGCAGGCTAGAATAGCGAGGCTAGCCTGCTAGATGACTAGAGTAGCCTATTGCAGCTGGGCTAGCCTGCTAGGGTGGCATGAATATATTTAATTATAGCGTTAAACAAATGCTGATAACTATGATGATATATATATTTATTTATATAATTTAGTCAGGACAATTCAAAATTAAAGCTGCAAGATTCACAATTACTATTTATTTTTTTATAATGGTTCAACATACGGCTTCGCAGGTTCACTGTGATACTGCTTTAAGAGTTAAAGACGGGCTAAATAGAATCATTTATTACGTACTGATTATGACGTCTTTCTACATGTCACTTAGCTGATTATGGCGTCATATGACGTCAGATTGACGGCAGATTGATAGATGGATACTCTGAATTAATATGGTAGGCCTACATCTATATTTTGCTCCAACAAATAGCGTTTACTCATTTGTGTTGTTGGGAAGATTATTTTATTGTCAGTTTGAATGAGCTAACCGATCGATGAATCCAATCTGTCGATCAAGTATATGACGTCAGAATCTATTAAGTCACATGTAGGCTGACGTCACAATCATAATTGAAAGAAATACTCCCTCATGAATCTGTAATAGTCCGTCAAGTGTACGAATTGTAAGTCCTGGATGAATTTACTATTTAATAAACATTCTATTGAAAATTTTGAAGCAAACTTGACTGGCATTAGGAAGCAACAGGGCACAGTCAAATTAGCTTCAAAATATTCAAGAGTTTACCTGTAGAGTTACCTTAATATTGGGATTCTTGTAATTCTGGGTTTGATCCATCCAAACTCGTGCAAAGCGTAGGCGGATCTTAGCTGGAAATGGGTGGGACATAAATAAAATTGGATTCATCCGTTGATGTAAAAAATATGTCAACCCTTTGAAGGCTATCCTCCCAGTCTCTCAATTTCAAGGCATCCATACAAATATGGCTGGATATTTTGAAATAAATTCGACAGGAAACTGTTGCTGCCAGCAACATCCTCTAGTCAAATTAGTCTCAAAATTTCAACAGAATGTTTATTAAATAGTAAAATTCCAGTCAAATTAGTTTCAAGATATTTAACATAATATTTTCTACATTGTAAAAGATTCATCGTAGTTGTTTTTTCAAGTTCAAAGGGTTAAGCGACTATTAATTTGCCATTGTTCTTTCAGTCAATCGTGTCTTGGATAACGCTTTTGCTTCTGAGAGAGAGAGAGAGAGAGAGAGAGAGAGAGAGAGAGAGAGAGAGAGAGAGAGAGAGAGAAAGAGAGAGAGAGAGAGAGAGAGAAAGAGAAAGAGAGAGAGAGAGAGAGGGAGGGAGAAAAGGATGGAGGGCGGGCGGGCGGGCGGGCTGGCGGGCGGGCGGGCGGGAGGGAGGGAGGGAGCGAGAAAGAGAGAGATAGAGCAACAGCCAAACATGGTCCATGTAAAATAATAAATAAGCAGTTTTAGCTTGTTTGCCATTTCCAACTCGTGGTTGAAAGTTTGTGTATTCATTTAAATATGACGGAAATGTTAGACCAGTAATATGGTTATCTTACCAGTGAGTCTGGTTTCAGTCTCCAATCGGCCATCCAACCATTTTCTGTATAGCAATCATTCAGAACCTCCAGCCATTACTTTGTGGCAGTAGACGGATCCACTATAAATCGTATCAGTCAGCACGCGCTTCACAGATCAACTGCCCATGTACCTATTCTGGTAGACTATTAGTGATTCAAGAAGCCCACAACCTTTCCATATCATTTTCAGATAGGCATATGCATCGATACATTTTGCGTTTTTCCATGTTAATGACAATGTTTTTAATTTCAGAGAAATATCTCAACCCGAATTTAATATGCACATGTCAATTCTATCTGCACTAATGGCTTGTCTTCGACAGATGGTTAACTATCATGTGGGTATTTGGAAGGGAGCCCATCTACCAAAGGAAGACATCTCTGCACCAGCTTAGGAGAATAGTTGTACTATAATGGATGAACAATGATTGGAAGGCAACTGGTGTGATGGTGAGCTATTATAAATTGTAATAAAATTCACAGTCAGCCGGTTCTCTCGGGTGGTTCCGTGGCCAGAAGACGGAGAAGAATCTCCTTGGTATGCGTGGGTGCATACATTCTCCAGGTATGGAGACAAAATGTCTTTCCAAAATATTACTATCTGGTCCTCTGCGCATAGTGACAGGAGACAACCATCAGTACAGTAATCACAAGTTCAGTTATCAAATAAGAGCCATCTTAGAAATTATTCGAATTATCGGACTTCCATTGCAAAGTATATATCCGTGAAACACATCTTCGGAAGACTAGTATCGACTTATGAATTGGGTCGACAGGGAAACCATATTTTCTCCAGCCCCGAACTGATGTACCTGTTTTTCCTGCCTTCATAACCAATTACGCTGCATCTGCCCATGTTCTTAATCATTACCTGGCAAACTAAGTTCTTTCCCAGTCTGTTTGGAGCATCAAATTAAACTGGTCGTTCTTTTAGGAAAAGACGTTTTTATTACCCGTTCCACAGATAGAAAATCACTTGGTCTTCCTCAAATTAGTCATTAACATTTAACAATTGGGCTTCCACGGCTAACACAATAGAGACATGCTGATAGAGAGGCGAAGTTAACGCGACAAGCTAGACCAGTTTGATCGACGAACCCGGACAAATGCATTTGATGACGACCATGCCATATTTTATTCGTGATATACAAATTGACGAGACACGGTTACTTTTTCCGTTTCCATTTTCGAAACTTTTGGCTTGCCATGGTGACTTATCAAATGAAATTAAAATTTAATTTAAAGGAATTTAAGATTGGCAACATTTAACTTATATTAAGTTTCTTGTATGTAGGAGATTAGTGTATATTATAACAGCTCAGTAATTGCCGCACTTAAAGCCTCTCCTGGACCCTTCTCCGATAATTAGGCCGATTAGATTATTCCAGCTGGATCTTCGGGTTCCACAGAGTGTTATTGTGACTGGTCAGAAACTGGTCGTCTTTGCTGGTCTGAATCTCTGCGTGCCATGCGCACTCAATAGCCGTCATTTGCAAAGTAAATTCCTGAATAAATTTACTACCGACCAAAGAGTTGGAAACTTCGTTTCAAAGTTATTTTCTGCGAATTATAAAGGTAGGCCTTTCGTGTAAATACCGCATTGATTTCCCTGTCAACTGAAATGCCTAGTCGCTAGGAGATCTGATCACTCAAGTAACCATGCCTGGGAAATGATCACTCAAGTATTCAATACCCCTTTTACAAAGAATTCTGGAATATCGGTAGAAATGATCGCTAAGACCGTTCCATTACTATGTATGATTACTGTATTCTGCCGCTGTAGTAGTAGAAACATCCTATAGCTGCAATGAGTCCTTCTTCGCTTTTGCCCCTTGTGTCTTGTCCTCAGCCGAAACCCTTAGCTCCCTCAGGTCCATTCTTGAGTTGAGTGTACCGAGTCCTGTTTTCTTGAGGTCACCTCGTAGCACGCATAGCAGATTTATGCAATGACGTCCTCTCCTGGCTTTGTATTTGCTGGCTCCCAGTAGGGGCGAATTCCAAGGCTCTCTGTGCTGGTGTCCTTTTTCTGGCATCCTTAGCACATGGCCAAACATGGGCCATCTTTGCTGGTCCATTAGTGCCATACTGTAATTAAACGTTTTTATGTTTTCGACAGGCCATTCCGCAAAACGATCAAAATTGTGTATGAAAATGGCACATTGTTTTGTAAATATCACACTTTAGCGAGTCCAGACTCGTTGGGTCAAACTACGGACTGGGTTCTGAAACGAGGAGCAGGGCCCAAAATCGACACCTTAGAGCATGCACAACTAATTTTGACCAATGAACAGAAATCTTTTTCCGGAGATGAACACACATGCGCAAGCTAGGCCATGGCGTCACTAGCCCATTATAAGGCACTGCAGCCGTAACAATGATCAGTTCGCTCGTACAACTCACGCCGAGGAAGCCAACTCACAATACGCCTCTCCGTACTGGAAGAATAGGCTCTATAGGCCAAGTGCTGAACTGTACTTTCTGGTACTGTTCTTGTGCGGTTACCGCTCAGAGTCTGACTATTTCTGCAGCGTTCAGGCAGTAAGTTTACCGCTCAGAGTCTGACTATTTCTGCAGCGTTCAGGCAGTAAGTTACCGCTCAGAGTCTGACTATTTCTGCAGCATTCAGGCAGTAAGTTACCGCTCAGAGTCTGACTATTTATGCCAGCGTTCAGGCAGTAAGTTACCGCTCAGAGTCTGACTATTTCTGCAGCGTTTCAGGCAGTAGTTACCGCTCAGAGTCTGACTATTTCTGCAGCGTTCAGGCATTACTGACGTCATTTATTAGACTTGATTTGTTTCCCATAATAGATTCAACCAGTTCCTTGCACATTCGTGTGGACTATTTTCCGTGGGCACTAGTACTCTCTTGCACCAGCTAACGAACTTAGTTTATTCACGAAACGTCTGTAGAAGACTGTGAGACTAAGTGTTTGTGTATTGACACCGACTATCCACACCACAGTGGCGCCTAGTGCAATGCACACACTCTCTGAAACCTCGCTGTGGTTGAGGGTGGATACTAGTAGCAGCGCTCTTAGGTGAAGGTACTCCTCACTACACCAGCAAGGCTCACGTAGTGATTTGACGAAGTTCGTACTGCTATTTTTTCTATAAAACACAAGGCTAGTTTCAGTACTGAACATCTCAAAATTTGATAAATTAGCCAGTTACAAGTGCCGTTACTCAACATCCCACGTTGTGCCTTCCAATAAGCTTAACACAAATGTACTACGTACGTCTTATGCGACGAGCATCCACACTCTAAGTCTCTAAAAAACCCACAAACTGTAAGCCACAAAACAACAAAGTTCATCAGTACTTTGTGCATAGTCATTGGGACTTTGATAATGTGTATGCCTAGTAAATCAATACAAGAAACCACTCCACTAAGTTATTCATTTCTGCCTGTTTAGTTGTACAAGTCACTTAGGCAACTACAGACGGCACCACCAGTAACGCCCATTAAGGACTTAGTCACATTTATATAAATCTATATTAGTATGCTCAGTTAAAATCACGCCTGCAAGCACCAGAACCCACGCCTTGTCGGACATAGTCAAAGTCAATACAAATCTGTCAAGCCGCTTTGACACTTAGAAATTCTAGCAGCACACGGCTGATAGAAATTCGTAATCCTTTTGGCCAAGTTTTTGTCATACTAACGCTCACAGGAGTATACCATTCGCTCAGCCGTTAAGTATCCAAAACATAGAAAATCTTGTACTGTACACCAAATACCAGCTATCAGTGCTTCGAATTCCGCTGTGTGGCGCTAAAGATTTTCGTTTGTCGTTACCATCGTGACCGTGAACCGGAGAGGGCGACGCCAATCACTATAGTTGCAGTAGCAGTGGTTTATTAGCTCAAGAGTAGTCATTGTATCTATACAAGTCAGTGGAAGAAAGGGTGACAATTCACCTTTCCAGAGTATCCATCCATCATCTGACCTCGTATGGAGTCATAGTCAGCTCAGCGCGTGTATGAGGACGTCACGATCACTACGTGACAAAGGGTTCCATATACAACAGTACAATACTAAATTGTATGTCTTTGTAATTTCCTTGCTATTTAATAAACATCCTGTTGAATATTTTGAAACTAATAGAACACTTTCCCGTGCTAGCTAGGACATATTCAATTGCATCTGAATCTAGTTAGCGCCGCACATGAAAGGTTTGACTTATAAACTGGGCCTACGAGAATTGCTGTGGATTAACAGAAGAAAAGGGAAATAACACATGATGCTTATTCACACATATTAAATAAACTACCATCGGTAAAAATGGAAATGGAAATCGGGATTATTTGAGAAAAAGCATTTACTAAATCGAGGAGCGCTTAACTTGGAGCTTAATTAGTGACCAAGCTGATTGCTTCGCATTCCGCTGTGTCACCTGTGTGTGCGGATATACCGCATAGGCCTACCTGAATATAACAGAAGCACATCTGAATATAGTTTTGTAAGTGGTATGAATAGTATTCTTAATAGGCGCCAATGTAGAACATCGTCGTGTCGTG